>JAANDH010001598.1:0-43172 GCA_011799765.1 Nymphaea thermarum | reverse complement strand
ACAACGATAAAATCAATGAAGACAAGTGCACGGTTGGGGATAAAAGGGAAAAACACTTAGAGAAAAATGGGGAGAACGAGCTCCCTTAGGGCACGAGGCAAGGGAAGACAGAGAGAGAGATTCAGACAGAAAAAAGGGCAGTGAGGGGAGTGGACGGGAAAGAAGAGAGAGTCGGTGGGGGAGTGAGGAGAGGGTCGAGTGGGAGAGACATCAGAAAAGGGGAAGGCGAGTGGCGAGAGAGAAGAGAGAGTCGGTGGGCGAGAGTGCGTTCGGGACAAAAAAAAGGGGAAGAGCAGGGAGCAACGAAGGGGGAAAAGAAGAAGAAGAAGGAAGGGGAAGAAGGGTTAGGGCTTACCGGAGCACCACCGCCGGCGCCGCCGACGCCTCCTCCGCCGCCACCGTCGCCACCCCCGCCGCTGCCGTCGCCGTTCCGACCACCGCCCCTTCTTCTTCTCTGCGCTGGTACAAGACTCTCGGGCGCACGACGAAGGAGAAAGGGAAAGGCGAGGGAGAAGAGCCCTCGCGTTGGGCTCTTTCACGCCACGGGTTCGGGTCCGGGTCTGGACCCGATCCGCCTCACCTGCAAACGCCGAGTGTTACATCCTACCCTCCTTAAAAGAAATTTCGTCCACGAAATTTAGATCATACCTCAATGCAAAAACAAGTGTGGATATTTCTTCTGCATGTCCTCCTCAGGTTTCCATGTGCTCTCCTTCAATCCGTGGTACTGCCATTCCACTCTCACCAAAGGAATTCTCTTGGTGCGAAGCACTTGCTCTCTTCGATCTACAATTCTAATAGGTTTCTCTTCCATTGTTAAATCATCTTGCACTTGAATACCTTGAAAATCAATTACATGTGTCAGATCTGGTATGTACTTTCGAAGCATGGAAACATGAAAAACGTCATGAACATGACTCAAGTCTGGTGGTAGTGCCAATCTGTAGGCCACCTCTCCAATTTTCTCTAATATCTCAAAAGGTCCTACGAACCTCGGGCTCAACTTTCCCTTCACACCAAAACGAAAAACACCTCTGGTAGGAGAAATCTTCAAAAACACATGATGACCAACCTCAAAGGTCAACTCTCTACGACGAATGTCGGCATAGCTTTTCTGTCTACTCTGAGCAGTCAACAACTTTTTCCTTATCAATTGCACTTGGTCGGTGTAGTGTTGCAATACTAAAGGGTTTTCGATCTTGCCATCACCCAATTCGGCCCAACAAGCTGGCGATCTGCACGGCCTTCCATACAAAGCCTCAAAAGGTGCCATCCCAATACTAGAGTGGTAACTGTTGTTATATGCAAATTCTGCCAATTTCACATGTTTGTCTCATTCTCCTTTCCACTCTAAGACACAAGCGTGCATCATGTCCTCTAAGGTCTGAATAGTCCTCTCTGATTGCCCATCAGTTTGGGGGTGAAACGTTGTGTTCAGCTTAAGCTTGGTACCCAATGCCCTTTGCAATTGCCCCCAAAACCTAGAAGTAAAGCGCGGATCTCGGTCTGAAATGATAGACTTTGGCACTCCATGCAATCTTACTATCTCGCCAATATATAACTCTGCGAGACTTTCCAAAGACTGACTGATTCTTATAGGCAGAAAATGAGCGGACTTCGTAAGTCGATCAACAATCACCCAAATGGCATCATGTTGTCATCTAGTGTGTGGCAAACTAACCACAAAATCCATTGTAATGTCTTCTCACTTCCACACTGGGATATCTATTCTCTGCAACAAACCTCCTGGCCGCTGATGCTCTACTTTAACCTGTTGGCAAACTAAGCACTTTGCCACATATTCTGCAATTTCACGCTTCATTCCAGGCCACCAAAAATTCCTCTTCATATCCTGAAACATCTTGGTACTGCCAGGATGTATAGAAAACTTAGATTTGTGAGCTTCATCAAGCAACTGATGTTTCACCCTCTCATCCTTAGGAACCCACAATCTTTGTCGAAACCGCAATGAACCATCTTCATCTTGATGCCAAAGAGAACCTGTCTTCTTGCTTTCTTCCTTGTTCTTAGCAAACTCTGGATCTTCCTTTTGCTTCATTACAAGTTCTTCCATCAAAGGATGCTGAATCAAGGCCGTCATCGTTGCCTTGTTCTCATCGCAGAGATAAGGGTGCCAATCTATCACATCTTGCAATAATGTCCAAGAACGAGTCAACATACTGCACAATGATGGCTTGGCATGCCTGCTCAACGCATCTGCCACTACATTCGCCTTGCGTGGATGATATGATATGGTGAAATCATAATCCTTCAAGTATTCAATCCATCTTCTCTGCCTCAAGTTGAGATCCTTTTGCGACAAAATATACTTTAAGGACTTGTGATCTGCAAACACCTCGAATGTTGCACCATAAAGGTAGTGTCTCCACATCTTCAATGCGAACACAACTGCTCCCAACTCCAAATCATGAGTGGGATAGTGTTGCTCATGAGCCTTCAACTGCCTTGATGCATAAGCCACTACACGGCCATGTTGCATCAACACACAACCATATCCGATCCCTGAAGCATCTGTGTACACCACAAAACCCGAATGACCTGAAGGAAGCGTCAGAATAGGGGCGGAAGTAAGCTTGTTCTTCAGAGTTTGAAAACTCTTCTCACACTCTTCATTCCAAACAAATTTCACTCCTTTTCTCAATAGCTTAGTCATGGGCGTAGCTATTTTCGAAAAGTCTTGTATGAACCTGCGATAGTATCCAGCCAATCCCAAAAAGCTTCTAACCTCAGTTACACTGCAAGGTGTCCTCCAGTCCTGTACAGCCGACACCTTAGCCGGATCGACGGATACTCCATCCTTCGAGATCACATGACCCAGAAAGTTTACCTTTTCTAGCCAAAATTCACATTTTGAATATTTGGCATATAACTTATGCTTGCGCAAAAGACCCAACACTCTTCTCAAGTGGTCTCTATGCTCTGCCTCACTTTCTGAGTACACCAAGATATCATCAACAAAAACAATTACAAATCGATCCAAGAACTCTTGGAAAACCCGATTCATGAGGTCCATGAATGCTGCGGGAGCATTGGTCAACCCAAAAGGCATGACTCTGAATTCATAGTGTCCATATCTAGTTCGAAAAGCAGTCTTAAAAACATCTTCCTCCCGTATCAAAAGTTGATGGTATCCTGTCCTCAGATCGATCTTGGAGAAAACCTTTGCATTCTTAAGCTGATCAAACAGATCTTCAATTCTTGGAAGCGAATACTTATTCTTGATGGTGACTTGATTCAACATACGATAATCTATGCACAAGCGCATTGTCCCATCTTTCTTCTTCACAAACAATACAGGTGCTCCCCAGGGTGACACACTAGGTCGGATGAAGCCCTTGTCTAAGAGCTCCTGCAGTTGCTTCTTCAATTCTTCTAACTCTGCTGGTGCCATACGGTAGGGTGCCTTAGAAATGGGAGCGGTTCCTGGCAGCAACTCTATCTTGAATTCAACTTCTCGTGTTGGAGGCAAACTTGCCAGTTCTTCCGGGAACACATCGGAGTACTCACTCACAACTGCAACATCTTGCAACCTCACCGGTTCAGCCTTATTGGTCAAGACATTGACCAAGAAAGCAACACTTCCATTTTCTATCCATCGCTTAGCCGTCACTACAGACACCATTATCTTGTCAGTTCGACTAGCTTTGCGAGCATGAAATTCCACGGGCTGCATCTCATTAGTCAACAACTGTATTTGCTTCTTCCTGCAATCTATATTGGCATAATGCGCATATAACCAATCCATACCCAAAATTACATCAAACTCGCTGAGATTTAAAATCACCAACTGTGCAGGTAAGTGATGTTGATGGATCTCCACGTCCACATCCGGTAGATACTCACTACACGACTCTTGAGCATGCATAGGACTAACAACTTTTAACACATACGACATCTTTCTAGCCGACACTTCTAGAGAAGTAGCAAATCGACTAGATATAAAAGAATGGGTCGTCCCAGCATCAAATAACACTCTAGCAATATGAAAACCAACAAGTAAAGTACCTTCCACAAGGTCGTGTGCCTGAAGTTCCTCCACAGTAGTAGCATAGACACGTCCAGCTGTCTGTCGCACGCTTGAAGGACCGGCCTCAGGCTTCTTCAAGTCTCGTTCTTTCTTCAACGGGCAATCCTTGATGAAATGTCCCATACCTCCGCAGTGCAAACAAGCCCCAGTCATCCGATAGCACGGCTTCCCAGGGTGCGCACGAGAACAAGTGGGGCACCTCGGTGAAGTCGGAGAGGCCACTGACCCCTGAGTGGTCTCACCGCGGCTGGGCCTGTTCCGCCTGAATGTTCTGTCATCACGCCTTTCATAAGGCCTTGCCTTGCCTGCAGGATGATGGTGTTTGACAGGCATACGCCCACCCTGAGTGTGTTGAGAAGTTTTCTTTTGATGATCCCTCTGAGTCCTAACCCAATCTTCTTCCATGCGTCTCGCCATAGTGACTGCCTCGTCCAAGTTGTGAGGGCTGCCAGACATAACTCTGCTTCGAAGACCATCACGCAACCCATATACAAACTTATCGGCTCTGGCCTCAGCGGTAGTGTGGAGGTGCGGGCAATACGCCTCCAGGTGTCGATACTTAGTAATATATTCTTCCAAGCTCAAATGGTTTTGCTGCAAGTCAAGAAACTCTCGCATTTTCTTATTTCTGGCCTGCACTGGGAAGTATGTGCTAAAGAACGAATCTCTGAACTGCCTCCAAGAGATCGTCTGTTGGTCTGTAAACTGGATCTCTCGAGTCGATTTCCACCATCTCTGGGCGTCACCTTTAAGCATATATGAGCCAAAGTTCACTTTGTTGCCTCCTGGTACTTCCAGAACCTCAAATATACGCTCAATCTCTTCAATCCATTCTTCTGCCTTGTCTGGACTGTCATCTCCAGTAAAGACGGGCGGCTGCATCGTCATAAAATGATGGAATGTCACTGTCGTTGCCTTCTCCTTAGGTGGTGCGGTGGTGTCCCCAGTAGGAGATGTTTGGCTCCTCTGGTTACCTGCCATCGATTGCACAATTGACGTCAATGTCTGCAACGTCGTCAGCAACAAAGCCTGCTGATCCACGGGTGGAGTCTGCCTCTGTGGGTTTTGGGCACCCACACTCGCCTGGGCATTCTGTTGCCCTGATGTGTCGTCCTCCTGTGGGGTATGCGCGTCAGAATGAGCCAGACTTGGCTCCCTCTGTGCCTCAGTAGACGGCTCTACGCGCTTCTTACCCCTACGCTGGTATTCCATCTGTACACACAAGAACCTTTATTCTTAAAACACGTCTAAGACTAAACTCACAAATCAATTCACAGCGTGCCTTAGCACAAAGTTCAAAACATCAATTACATTATGTATTCATACCTAAAAGAATCAAACTACAATAACAAAAAGTGCGTACCAGGGCAACATGGCTTCACAGATGAGCTTTAACTCACATCCCTATTGGGGTTTGCCATGGCTCTGATACCAAAACTGTCACACCCCGACCTTTTTGACCCAAACATTTTTTTTTTCTAAACATAAAGCATCGAGGCATGACTACACTACAATTCCAAAAGACGATGAGCCAAGCAATTCAAAACAATGGGGCGAACTTTCATTTAATGCAATCATTTCAGTTCATACAAAACCACATCTATGTGTAACAAAAATGCCCCAAACTGTATAATTGATGCCTAACAAAAACAAGGCATCAATAAAACCAAAAATATGACGCTCCGGCACTACAAAAGACCCAAAACCTCCCCAGTAGGACGTGAGTGAAGCCATCTGCTCAACCTGCTGCCCCGGGTCCTCCAGAACCTGAAAAAGGAAACAACTGAAGGCTTAGCCTTCGCAGTATGGCAACAAGCCAGGAAAAATACCAACCCCTTTCAGGTAAGATTCAAATAAACATAAACATCAAGATCTTATTTCATCATGTTGTGTCAATGTACGACACACAAAGGCCACTCAATGGCCATAGTCATTAACTTTTTCAATCACANCTCCATGCACAACACACAACAGTACCCTGGGGCCTTGCACCGCCTGCGCTCCGAACAGGCGAGACCAGTGGCAAAACCAAGAGGGGACGTCTCCCAATCACATAGCCACATCCCACTGGCCTCTCATCTTTTAATCATTCTTTATTGACATTAGATTAACACATTCACAATTGACTGGCTAGCTCATGAGGTTGGTGCATTTCTCGAGTGCACCCACACCTCCAATTGCCTCCACACGAGGTCTACACATACAGTAACAGTCATTGCTAGCCGTCATACAGTACGGGTACAACTACCCTCTATTTTATCCATTTGCATCGTTGCCCATGGCAATGCACATGCAACAACATACACATTCATATGAATCATCACATTCATCCTCACATCAATCACATCTTTGAAAAACTTAGCCAATCCACAGAGAGTAGTCTCGATCTGCAGTTGGCTCGTAGCTGTCCTATGCAGTAATCATTCTATGATGCTTTCTAATGCACAATTGGGGTCGAGGAGACACTCGACTCGATACCCCGCCTCATCTGTCCTAAACAGATATCAATTCTAGCATGCATATGCAAATGCGTAACAGTTTCAAAACAATTACCAATAATCTTTCCAACAATTCAAATCATATAGTAAAGCATGAATAAACATACATACATTCATTTACAATCCATCAATCAATTCACATTACAATGCTAGGATCTCATGATCCTAGGAACACACAATCACATTTACCCAGGCAGGAATTCGCCTGGCATGTCGCCATACCTGTGGCGCGATCACAATTCTTCAAAAAGCCTCAAGCTTCGAATCCTTCAGCTCAAGGTCGTCGAGACGGGCCCGGTGCACCTGTAAACATAAACAAGAATAAGATTCCTACTTGATACCTACATGATTCATTTAGTTACAACAATACAAAACAAAATCCTTGAGGCACATGTCATCGCCTCAAGAGGGTGTCGACGGGTAGTGTCGACCTACAAGCCCTCCAATAGGCTTCCTCCATTACGACTTGACGTTGCCTCGAACAATCAAAACCCTCAATCCATCACTAATTCCTTTCTCAAAACGTTCTTTCATTAAAACCTCAACCCCCAAAGTCATATCCAAATACGTATTTTTTCCCAAAAACCATCCAATCTCTACCATGCTTCCCTAATGATTCGAGAATCCATCCATCATGCTTAAAAGAACAACATAGACATGAATCAATGCTTCTCCAACGTAACCCTACACTTTCCCCCAAAAAGCGAGGTCACTAATATGCATCCCAAATCATCGATTCTACCTTCTATCATGCTCAACCAATAATAATACATGCTTTAGTAAGTAAGATTCATTAATAAGAGTTCAAATACGCCTTGCTCACCCCAAAACAAGAGCCTAGGCTGCTGGAATCCTTCGGCAGCCACCTCAAGCGTTCCAACGTTCCCCAAACGGCCACAATCGTGCCAAGCCTCCACCACGAACACCCTATGCTGCTGCTATGAAGAAATGAACCCGTTCCCCAAACTGAAAATCGACCAACAACGATAAAATCAATGAAGACAAGTGCACGGTTGGGGATAAAAGGGAAAAACACTTAGAGAAAAATGGGGAGAACGAGCTCCCTTAGGGCACGAGGCAAGGGAAGACAGAGAGAGAGATTCAGACAGAAAAAAGGGCAGTGAGGGGAGTGGACGGGAAAGAAGAGAGAGTCGGTGGGGGAGTGAGGAGAGGGTCGAGCGGGAGAGACATCAGAAAAGGGGAAGGCGAGTGGCGAGAGAGAAGAGAGAGTCAGTGGGTGAGAGTGCGTTCGGGACAAAAAAAAGGGGAAGAGCAGGGAGCAACGAAGGGGGAAAAGAAGAAGAAGAAGGAAGGGGAAGAAGGGTTAGGGCTTACCGGAGCACCACCGCCGGCGCCGCCGACGCCTCCTCCGCCGCCACCGTCGCCACCCCCGCCGCTGCCGTCGCCGTTCCGACCACCGCCCCTTCTTCTTCTCTGCGCTGGTACAAGACTCTCGGGCGCACGACGAAGGAGAAAGGGAAAGGCGAGGGAGAAGAGCCCTCGCGTCGGGCTCTTTCACGCCACGGGTTCGGGTCCGGGTCTGGACCCGATCCGCCTCACCTGCAAACGCCGAGTGTTACAGTAAATGCAGTTATAGATGTTGATGATGATATGGAGAGAAAAAACCGAACATGCATCAATTGGTTTTTAATGTAAAGCAAATGCAAATTGCAAATAACTTTTATGGTACATAAGGTACTGATCCTATGGATGCACCAATTCTCCAACATAGTAGTCACAAAAATGACACACATGGAATGAAGAAAAATATTTCATTAGATTGCGCCGTCAATGGTCGAAGCACAGTCCTTCTATCATTGGTATGCATACTCCATGTGAAGAAATGAAAAATAAGACGATGAGGAAGATGCATTCAACTTCTACAAAAAATACGCATTACACCATTAGTTCAGTGTCAGGAAGAGTAGTCATGGTCGAATGGGAATCGTTATAAGGACTTATGGGTGCTCGAAGAGGGGTGGTTGAAGGAAAGCAAGGCCCGTAAAATTTAAAGGAAAACTTCTAGATGTGGATTATAAGCTAGCATAGTGATAAAGAGTTTTTTTTGCGGTATATTTTTTTGTTAGGCTGTTTAGGTGAATACAACCACCCCATGACTTCTCCTGTTATTGCTTGCATGTTGACGTAGCATCGGAAGGTAACGAGGGCCCATGTCATGATTGGAGAAATAACATCTAATGTCAATGTTATTCTAAGCTAGACATATAACTATATTAACAAGTTGAGTAGTGGATGTGAGAATGTACCCTTCACACTCTCCGATCTAAAGAATTACCTCCAACAAAAAGAGATAATGTGCCAGAAAAAATAGTGAAATATAATTTGTAGTATGTTATTATACAGAAAAAATTGAGGATGGATGTCCCCTTCAATTAGATAAAGATAGATATGTAACAAACATGTTTTAGGTAGATGCTCAATCGCGAGTTGACTCTCAGTGTTTCAATGAAGTTTTGATTTTTGACACCATAGGGAAGATGAACATTTACCAATGGCCTTTTGTACAATTTGTGGGTTGAACGCCATGCATAGAGCTACATATGTGGTGGTGTATTTTTGTATGAACAAATGATAGAGAGTATTTTTTGTATGATCAAACAATAGAGAGTTTTGTTTAGTTCTTTGAAACAGTGGAAATCTTGGTATGTTGTTTCCAAGCAAATTTTGTAACTTTGCATGTAGACCATAGACATCGGAATCAAATAGATGGGACCCGACCTGTCGATACACGGTCTGACAATTTCTGATGCTTTTACAAGGGGCATGCAGACCAAAGACTAGACGTTCTGTTATAGAGCCTAAGTATTGATTGTTGTGATGATCCTAATAACATGAAGCAAATGTCACTGATTTTGAAAGATTGCAAGTTTAAAATCTAAATGGGTCATAAAAAATAAGACTTGTGTATGGGAAAAGAAATTAAAATGAGTCTTGGTTCGTATCCTACTTATCATTGATCCATGCAAATGATCCTAAGCTAACATCTATGCATAGTCTAGATCCAACTTCTATGGTTTCATTGGATGTGACCCTAAGAACCGGAAACTGGATCTACATCTAATTTATATTTGAGTTCCTCTATGAGAATTCATGATTCAAAATCCAAGTTACCTGATCTGTTATTCAAACTTGTGACACAGTTTTGGTTTTAGGATTTACGTAGGGCTTATGAAACAATTGAAACCCTTAGATCAAATATATTTTGATCCTCTTCTAAAATCCAAAATTTGATATTATCCTATCATGGGATCTAGAATCTAGGATAAAATTCCAAACCATAGGATTTGGATCTAAAGCTCCAAGTATGATGTTTATAGCCTGATTTGTATGTTTTGAATTCAAGATCCAAAGCAAGTAATTTAGGGTCCATATTTGACACTAGCCTTGTCATGACATCCAAGTCCCAATTTAGGATCGGATTGTCAACTCATTCTCAGCTTGAAGTTATGACTTATAAAGTCTAAATTTGAATTGATGGTTTTAAATCTGAGTTGGAATCGGGTTTATATAAGAATCCTAGCTAGGGCTTGAAGGTTTCATGATAGTGGCCAACCTAGTTAAGGTTTGCACTTCAGTTGTGAATAGATTCCTTGTAGTAGGCTTAATCCCCGGTCATAGCTGTGCATTGAGAGAGCATCCTGCAGGGATCAGCCAAAGGACCTAGAACTAGGATTGGAGTATCCTTGTAGTAGGTTATAGGGCAGGTCTAAGCTATGCCATAGAAGACTTGGATGTGGGTCAATTCAAAGTTAGATCTTGACTATACATGAACCTAGGGTTTTAGAAAAAGTTATAAAAGGGGCATGATCTTATAACAAATTTGTAAAACCTTGAGCTATTAAGTGTGTTCATTTGGAATTCAACCTGAATTGGTGTTATTCATTCCCATATTATCATCAAGAAAACATTACTCATTGCGTTCATGTTGTTCCCTAATTGAAAGATGCTTGTGCATAGTGATCTCATGTGCATGCTTGTACCAAACCGTGGTTTAATGAACTTGAAAGGAAAACTACATGAAATGTAACTTAGAAATTAAAACTTGAATTCACAGACGAATTTAAACAAGAAAATGGAAGGAGGCATACCAGACCTCCACACCTAACCTAGAGACAAAAAAAAAATCTGGAAAAACAGAGAAATAACTAAACTACAGTATGCTTAAAACAAAATTGAGACTATCCTAAACTAAGCATGAAATAAACTAAATTAGGCATGCAAAAACAAAAATGGAAAGCCTAATCCATGCTATTAGAAAACTAGAAATGAAAAGAGCTAAATGGAAAGAGTAAAGAAAAGAGTAAATTACATAACTGATTGACTCCGACTCCTGCTGAGCAGGAGCATGATTCTTCATGAGCTTGGTGAGCCTGGGTTGTCACTAACATGAACTGAACCAGGGACCATGCTCACACTCTAAAAAACTAGAAAATTGAATTTGACCTAAGCTGGACATCATGAGAATTTGTCTAGAATTTTACTAGATTTATTGTGCACTCTTGCAGCTCAAGAAGTAATGGAGAACGAGGGGAGTGGGGGTAAGCCCCCTTTTATACCCATCTAGGGGGGCACAATTTATCTCATCCATCGATATGGGACTAAACCCCTTAGGGACCATGCCTTCTCTTGAAACCTTAGTTTATACACTAACAACATTAGCTTAGTAAACTTATTTTTCAGACTCCGAACAATGTTTTGTTTGTTTCGGAATCAATTTTTTGATGAAAATTTATTCTAATTGAACATCTTCAGAGAATTATGACAGTTGATGGAAGACAGTTTTTACTAACATGTTGCATGCAATATGGAATCCAGAGAGATATCTTTTATGCAAACCTTATATTATGCATGTGTCCCATGTTCAATGAACATAGATTCTGGATATAGACATAGTTTTGAGATCCGAAGCAAGATTTGGATTCAAAGAAATTCATAAAAACATATCTAGATATGATATTCTAATCTGGATCAGAGATCTGAGACAAAAATATGGACATGAGATCTGAATATAAGCAGATGTAGGTTACGGATCTAGAAATTCATACTGAGATCTAGATTGGAAATCTGGACTTGGTGTTCACACCCCATCCCTTTTACAAAGGGCATTGAAATGCGAATCAGTAATTTTTTTTTTTTAAATTGAGGTTTTGAGGAAAATTTTTAAGAGAAAGGAATCTGCCCGTCGCTATGAGGTCCAACCAAGGACTAAGGATCATTTGGATTATGTGCGAGTTATTGATGCAAATCCTATATGCTTGTGCATTGAGGTTTTGGATTCAAGAACCAAAATTCGATTTGAACTTGTTTTGAAAATGAATTTGAAGATTAGAGGGTTTTCAAGTTGATTTAAAGACCGTTGTTTTGGTGCCATTTGATTTGAAATCTACAATTCCTGGGGATTTTGAAGATTAAAATTGAGTTATTAGTTGTGAACTCAAGATGATTCATGAGTTGAAATTGTGATTGTCTTATGATCAACTTTTGGGAAAATAGCTAAGTTTCCTTAGCAAACAAAATTGATTTTAAATTTTTCTTTTGCCTAAACATATTTTGGCCAAGATTGTGGACGCGTTGCTTGTGTTTTCTTTTGAAGTTAAGTGAAGTTTACAAATTCTTGTTGCAATATGACTTAGTCACTTTTTGCAACTCAAATTTGAATCACTTAATTTCTTGAAAATGTGCATATGGTGCTATTGACTTTGGGTAAAAATGAATGCATGAAATAAGAAAGGAAACTACATGAAACATTCATCCTTATCTCTCTCATAATCTCTCAAGATTCATTCACATGGGACATTCATTCTTCACTCTCTCATAATCTCTCAATATTCATTCATTGTAATTACATGTCATACAATCTATACATAAAGATTGAATTTAATTAAAATGTAAGATTTTTTCTAAATGTGCTTATTATATTGTTAAGAAAATGAATTAGAGATGCAGTCCATAAGCTTGATACATAACATAAAAGTATCAAAATGATGAAAAATATACAAATGATTCCAAAATCAACTTTTGAAATAGATGGGAGACGTGGATGACATTCACTTTTGTCTCAAAATAGCTAAAAAAATCAGATCTTGTGTTGATTTGGATAGCTGAAAATTGTGGACATTGATTCCAATAGAGAGCTTGTTTCTTAGATAGAAACAATAAATCTCTCAAACCTATTCAAATTTCAGATTTCATACCAATGGAATCATCAACTTCTTTAGATAATTTTAGGATAGTTGGTCTCCTTTTTGGAGAAGTGAAAATGAAATTTTTCATCATTTGAGGAGATGGATTAGTCTCATGCAAATCTGAAAACTTATGAATGAGAACTACAATCCATAAAAAGTATTTTAAGATGCCCATTGGATAGGTTCAGATTTTTTTTATTGTTCCTCAAAGTCTTGCCACTTTATGGCTGAAATTGGCATTTCAAATGTGTAAACTTTGACATTCTTAAACCAATTATTGTAAAATATGACCTAATTTCAGCAACTTGCATACACTTTGCGTATGAGTTGCTGAAATTAAACAAAGTTTAAAATGAAAGAAAAGTGATTTGATAGCTTTGCACTATGAAAATCAATAAAATGATCTATTTTCTTAAGAATCAGTTTGGAAATGTATTCCAACCTGATTTGAAAAGCGGAAAATGACTTTTAACAAGAGATTGCACGTATATATATATATAATAATATATATATATATATACGTATCTTACTCCTTAAAATGAAATTTTATCAAGAGACCGCATGACTCATGAATCATGATAATTCATGGCTGGGTTCTTTTATGTAGGAAGATTGAAAACTTGTTTCAAATCTCCCATGTTACCCTTAATCAATTAAAGAAAGTATGAAACAAACTAGTTCATCCTTAGTTTCGCCATGCAAAGGTGGATTACATTCATGAGAATGAATCCATCCTTAATAGGCTTTTTCGTCATATATATATTGCAGCAAAATCACTCTCTCTCCGTGAGATTCTCTCATGGTGGGGAGTTCAAAATGGTTTTAAGCTGGTTGTTTTGATAGGAACGTGACCTTGGAGCCCTTTTCAAAATTTGATACATGGGTTCATCTTAAGAAAAAAACCGATGCATGCATGCATTATGCATTAACATGTACATTTAATCGTAGGTTTCCCCTAGCTGGACATCATTCCTAGCTATAAAATAATGAAAGTAAACCCCTCCCATTACTTTCTGAAATTAAAATGAACCAACAAGAAGCTAAAGTATATGAGAAATGAGTTAAAATCACCTACCTTGTGGTCGGTCTTGATGTTTGATCTTCTTCTTCACTTGTTTTCTAAATCAAGCAATCATAAGCAAGAATCCAAGCTTGGATTCGAGCTTAGCGAAGCTAGAATAAGAATAGCTTGCTTGTTAGAATTTGTAGTGAGAAAGAGGGAGTTTCTCTCTACAAAAATCCTAAGTAAGGGTTCACTTAAGCACCCTCACTTAGCGAACCCGAAAGAGAGAATAGAGGAAATGAAGAAGAAAATGAGAGAGAGGGGGGAAAAGGGCTTGGATGAATCTTGTTTCTCCTCCTTGACTTCTCCCTCCTAGATCCTTGGCCGCAGCAACTTGGTGAAATGCTCCCTTGGTGACCAAGGGGAGGCTTATATAGAGGAGGAGGTGAGTTCAACTACCTTCTTAACTCACCTTAGTAACTCACTTAAGACCTTGGGGACTTGTAAAATGAGTTAAATAGGGTTTAAAGGCTCTAATTGACCATTCTTAGCTCATTCGCATGAGCTAAGTAGGCTGGGCTAGGCATGGTCAACTTTGGTTCAGACTTAGCTGACCAACTTTGACCAAAATTTTAGATGAAAATGCCCTTGTGCAAGGTTTTGCCTTATTTTGTTCTGTTTATTTTTTTCGTTGTTTGAAATTGAGCTTGTTAGGTTAAAACCTAGTCATTAAGCATTAAATGCTATTGAATTATGACAATTCATTTTAAATTTGAATAAATTTTGAAAATTTTATCAAATTTGGCCTGAAAAGGGTATTTTCGTGTATAACTTGATTAAAGATGGATTTCAACTGAGTCAAACATTGGTTTGACACATTGAATTTTAATTTGGTATTTGATTTATACATTTGATAAATCCAAATGCATATGTGTCTTTTATAAACCAATTTAGGCTCCGTAATCTCAATTTGATTGTAGAAGGACAAAATTGTCCAGATTGGTCGATTTCAACCAATTGACCAAAGTCAAAGATCATTTGCGAGTAGTTTGACTTTGTTAGAGGTAATTTGATAAATTTGAGATAAGAAAGCTCTTAATTGAGTTGAATTGTACTTTAAATGAGTTTAGTCAAAGTGGACTCGATTCGGTCAAAGTCTATTTTCATCCACTGATTGGGTCGCGGGGCAGACCTACCCTTTTGACTGAGATGAGCACATGTTGACCGAGCCTAGCTAAGATTGGTGCCATATTTGGGTGCACTAGGGTCGAGCTTACTTGCATTAAGTGGGTTTGACCAGCCTAGTTATTGTTTCTTGGAGATTGTCCTCTCTTTAAAGAGGGTCTAGTTAAAGAAGAGAGAGACATAAATGTCTCTCTTTTCCTAGGTTTCTCATTCATTTCTCCTTGAAAATAACTTTTTCATTTAATTTGATTGAGATAATTTTTTTTAAAAAAGGTGTGTAACCCCTGGGGGCCTCTTGACCACATGGGCTAGGTGGGGCCCACACATGGGTCCCACGTAGCATTCTAGACTGAATTAAATCTAATTCTTGGATTTAAGTCAAATTTAAATTTTGCAATTGGATTTGGATTTCAAATTACATTTGTGATTGGTTTTGGAAGTCAAATGACATTTACATATGGATTTAGATGTCAAATGACAGTTGGACATAGCTTGGACTTGTAATCCTGCATTGGGATTGTGTTGTGTGTTAAATTCATGATTTGAATCTAAATTGTTCTTTAGATTCAAAATTAGCATTGAAATTGCAATTTTTTACAGTTCTTTTGTAAAATTTTCACATTGCTCCAATTTTGATGTGGAAAAATTTAGGGTGTTAACATATGCCCCTCTTTGTTGTTAAGCAAGTTGAAGAATTTGCTTAATAGCAAAGATTTACATACCAAATTTTTGCAAATTGTTTGGAAAATCCATTTTTCAAATGATGTTGAACCATCCTCACTCGAGGGGAAATGCTAGGCATAGACCTGAAATAAGAAGATTTTCCTCCATCCCACTGGAGACTTTGTAGAGGAAATAATGTTGGCTAGAAAATTTTGCAATTGTGAAAGTTTTTGCATTTGATGCTTGGAGAACTTAGCTCTTGACGCCTTCTAGACCGCTTTTTCTCTTTTTTTTAGCCTTTCACCTTTTGGCTTTATCGTTTGAATTTTGATTTTTTTTTTTGAGATACCCTTCACTCATGGGGGAAATTGCTCACCACCCCAAAAGCTACTACGGAGTTTCAACCCTTTGGTGGTGCATGCAACTGACATTTGATGCATTTCTTGACAAATTGGTGACAATCTCTCTGCATTGTGGGCCAATAGTACCCTGCTCTGACTTTCTGCTTGACGAGGATTTGATACCCAACATGTCCCCTGCAAATTCCTTCATGGGCTTCTTGAATGACTTCTAATGCCTCATTTGTATCGAGACATCTAGCATATTCTATGTTGAATCCTCTTCTGTATAGCATGTCGGCTAAAATGAAATATCTTGAAGACATGTATCTCAGAGCTCTTTGCTCTTTTTGAGACATTTCAGGTGGAAGTGTTCCAATTCAAAGAAAATTTTTGTTGTTCTGATACCATGGTGTTCTGCTTGTAACGCTTGTTTTAGTATGAAAAAAGATGGTTGTTCGAGTCTTCCGACTTCAAAAGATCTAATAGATTCTTCAAGTTTGAAGGTGATGGTAGAGCCTAAACTGACCAAACTATATGCAATCGAGTTAAATTCTCTTTTGACATGCAAGGACTGATACTCCTCAAATTGTTTTAAGAGGAAAGTTGCTAACTCTTGATATGATATCAATTTCTGATCTTAGACTTGCCAATCTCCAATGACTTGACTGACAACTAAAAGAGAATCTTCAATAATGCGAACTCCTTGCACTTTAAATTTGAGAAGCATTTTGATCCCTTGGATTAGGGCCTCGTATTCTGCCATATTATGCATGCAGGAAAAATTCAATTTGAGGGAGTAAGGAATCATTTCATTCTCTAGTGTGATGAAAGGTATCCCAATGCCTGCCCCCATTGTGCTTGTAGATCCATCGAAATGCATTTCCCACATCGGCTCTGGTTCGGTTGTTAGGATTTTCTCATCTGGAAAATCGTTGTTTGTTTTAATTTCTTTAGATAGAGGAAAATCTGTCAATTGATGTGTGATGGCTTGACCCTTGATTGATTTTTGTTACACATACTCCAAATCATATTGCATCAACAAAGCCTGTCACTTTGCTGTCATTCCATTTAGAAATGGCTGCTCAAGGATATATTTAAGTGGATTGAGTTTGCATAAAATTTTGGCCTCGCATGATAGTAGATAGTGCCTCAATTTTTGACACATCCATACCAAGGCTAAGCAAGTTTTTTCCATGTGGGAATAATTTTTTTCATATTGCACAAATGTCTTGCTAATGTGATAGATGGCATATTCTATTCGACATCCTTCTTCATATTGAGCCAAAAATCATCCACAGGCTGAATTGTTAACTGTGATGTAAAGAAGTAGAGGTTTCCCCAGAATTGGGGGTTTTAAAATTGGTGGGCAAAGAAGATATTTCTTGATCTTTTCGAATGAGGCTTGACATTCATGTCTCTGTTTAAACTTGACCCCTTTCCACAGTAAATGGTTGAAGGGTTCACATCTCATGGCAAGATTGATATAAACATTCTGATTGACTGAATTCTGCCTTGCAAGATATGTAGCTCTTTAAGATTTGTTGGTGGTGACATTTCAATGATCACCTTTGCTTTGGAGGGATCCATCCCGATTCTCTTTTTGCTAACCATAAATCTCAAAAGCTTACCAAATTCTACACCAAATACACATTTTTGTGGATTCAATCTAAGCTTATATTGCAAGAGTCCATCAAAAACTTTAGAGAGAATGTTGATATGATTCTCCCTTGCTTTTTACTTAATTAGTAGATCATTTACATACGCATCCATAATTTTATGCATTTGATCATGAAAGATAGCTGTCATAGCCCTTTGACATGTTTCCCCAACATTCTTCAGACCAAATGACATTACGGTATAGCAGAAGGTACCCCATGGGGTTGTAAATGATGTTTTAGCTTGATCTTGAGTTGTCATCTTAATTTGGTTATAGGTTGAATATCCATCCATAAATGAGAACATAGCGTGGCCTGCGGTACTATCTACCAACAAGTCGATGTTTGGAAGTGGAAAGTCATCCTTTGGTGGAACTACCACAATGTTTGCTAACCATTTAGGATAGTCAATTGTTTGGATGAACCCTTCCTTTAGTAAGTCTTCTAGGCCTTCCATAACTTGCCCCTCAAGACGAGGGTCTAGTTTCCTCAATTTTTGTTTGATTGGCTTGCATTTCGGTTTTAATAATAGTCGATGCTCAACTAATTTTGTATCGAGTCCTGGCATGTCCTCATAAGTCCATGCAAAGGCTTCTTGATGCTCTTTGAGGAAGTCTATCAACTCTTTTTTTTCTTCTGCTAAGAGACTTGTTCTGATTTGCAAAATCCTTGGATTCTCTTCCGTGACAATGTTAATTTCCTTAATCGGATCATTAATCAAAGGTGACAGTTGATCTTGCTTTCTTATTTGGATGAACTCTGGACATTCTACCTTAGTGAGTTCTGGATTTACCTCCTTAAAGACTTTTGATGTTTGACCCTCAGATGCAATCGTAAAGATTATAAAGAGGTTAGATGAAATGTGAGGCATTTTACATAGAAGTAAATTGCATATGTCATTGCATATTTGAAGGTATTACAAAACAAAGACATTTGGTCTATTGGAGACAAAATGACAAAACGATGACTCGATGACAAAATGATAGCGGATTTGTTGATTCAGATTGATGGTGAACATCCGCCTATGGTGCTGCTCTTGACAAAAGGTACTAGCTTGAATTCTTCATCGGCATCCACTTTTTCATAACTTTAACATCCCAAGGCTTGAGTTCCTCGTTGTCTTGTCAAGGTAATTGGTTCCAAGATTTCACCTTCATGTTTGCCCAAGGCCAGTGAATGGTTGGTAACCATGGCTTATGAGCAAATTCAACCCTTTCTCATTCTAGAAGAAATTTTTGAACAATGGATGACTTCTGTAACTTGTTTCAGGCTTGGTATTCTTTTTCACCCACATCTATTTCTTTGGTTTCTGAATGGCCAATTTGTTAAATCCTTGAGATATTTCTTCTTCTTCGCAGACTCGGATACTGGGTACCTCGATTGTATATGTTGGTACTGGAATCATTGGGTACACAAGACGATTTTGTTTGTTCTCTGCATAAAGTGTTATAGTATTCCTGTTATGAATCCACCTGACGCACTGATGTAGAGTAGAAGGAATCACATTAGTAGCGTGGATCCATGGTTTGCCAAGCAACAAATTGAATGAGGGTTCTATGTCCACCACATCAAATAGAACCCGATGATATGTCTCAAAGACATTCAGATCCAAACATATACATCCTATGCAAGGTTGTCCTGTTCCGTCATATCCATGGATGAAAATTGATGACAGAGCATAGTCGGCTTGCCTTATGCCTAATGTACAAGTTGTCTGCTGTGGACAAATGTTCAGGTTTGCTCAACCATCAATTAAAACATGGGAGACTCTAGTGTCCCTTGTTTCTACCACTATGTGTAAGGCATCATTATGTGATACACCTCCAATTGGTAGATCTTTATCAGAAAATGTGATCAGACCATTTTTCTATAGTTCAAAAGCCCAGGGCTAAATCCTTCCTTCTTGACTTGAGGTAAGGGATCTAATTCCTTGAAAATGGATTCCAAAGGTTTAGGATCCCCTATTTGTGACTTTTGATTGATCTCTGTCTAACTGTCTTGTTTGCCCGACCCAATTTTTGCATTGACAGATCCTTTATCATGTTTGGAAAGTAATCCAAAGAAATCCAGGGATGCTTTATCCCTTTTGTTTGCCACCATAACTTGATGATTTGCTGAAAGCCTGACCATTGCAACCGTTCCTTTTTCATGTTTAGGAAAAAAGTTTTTGATGACGTCTGGTTGTTCAGTGATCTCCTTGATGATTTCTTTGTCGACCACATCTTGCACAATATTTTTTAGTACAAGGCAATCTTTTGTATCATGTCCTGGAGCACGATGAAAGTTGCAGAATTGTTCTTTGTTTTTCTCCATCATTGGTGGGTAGTTGGAAACTTTCGAGAGAAACAGGGTGCCTCTTTCGATCAACATGTGCATGACTTCTTCATAACTCTGTTGTAATAGGGTGAATTTTCTATCGTATCCTCATCCAGGATGTTTGTTTTTAGTGCTACTGTTGTTGCTAGCTTTATCCATTACCCCTTTATTCTTGAGATATTATGGCCTTTCTTTCTTGAAGGTGGCGGCATTGGCTATGATGTTGGCCGGAGCATTTTGACTCATGTTGTTCTTCTTTGTATCTTCCCTAACCTTTACCACGATGACAACATCAAAGGGTTCATTTTCAATTCTTGCTTTGACGCATTCTGCTCTTCGATAAGATCAATGAAAGATTTGATTGGAGCAATGGAAATGAGGCTCCTCAATGGTTGTGTTAAATTGTTGACGATCAATCCCAATGCATGGGATTGAGAGATTGGGTTCCTCATCTTGTTGCAAGAAGACCTCAATCTTTGATGAAGTCCCTGACCTTTTCACTCAGCCTCTGTTTCAGATAACATAGTGTGGTGATCGTTGGTGTTGTTTCAACATTCTGGACGAACCTTTCGATGAAAAGGTTGATTAGTTTGTCATTTTTTTTCAATTCAACCGGATTGATATGCTCTTGGTATCATTGTGCTTCAGTTCCTTCTGAAGTCTGTGGGAAACATCGAAAGAGGGCTCTGTGATTGAGGTGAAATTTGTATCATTCTGCAAAGAACATGGCTAAATGAGCCTTTGGTCTCCATGGCCATCAAATTTGATAAATTTCTTAGGCAAGTTTTTTATATGCTTGTCATTTTCAAAACTTTTATAGAAATCTTCACAGGTGAAATTCCTTTTGTTCTTGCCTTTGAGTTGAACCGCGTTCAACTTCTTTTCAACTTCCTGAATTTTTGTTTTTCAGGATTCTCCCTTCTTCTTTTTCTTGGGAGTCTTTGGTTCTTCTTCACTATTGGATTATGTGGTAGTGTCTTCAGAAGAGTCAGAAATGCTCGATGAATATTTCTTTGTTTTCTTTCCTTTCTTTTTGGCCCTCTCTGCCTGGTCTTGTTCTTCATTAAACATAATCATGTATTTCTGGAATATTCTGTATTCTTCAAATTCTTGATCATTTGCCTCTATCATAGGAGGTGTTTCTGAGGAAGATTCTTCTCTTTTGTCTCCCATAAAAGTTTGCTCTAACTCCATTTCAATCTTTCTCCTTTGTTGGCTTCTGGTCTCAACCATAAAGCGGATGTTCACCTTGCAAGAAGAAAAATTGAAAATGTTAGGATTTGAATTGATGAGAGATCATTTGTACAAAGGACAAAATGACAAATTTTGATTGCATATTGCAAGAAGGATGAGATTGACAAGACTTGGCAAAGTTCAACACAACTTGACAAAACTTGGCTTGATTAACCATAATGAACTAGACATGATAATCTAGGACAGAAGGATAGATGAGCGGACTTCGTCCCACCATTTTACATATTCAGGACCCATTCCTAGACCAAGGACAAGATACAAGTGAGCAAACAAGCGATTAAATTGATAATGCAATCCCTATGACTCTTGCCTATATGCATTGTTTTGAAAGTTGGTCTTGGAACCTACGGAGAATTGTTTTCGATTTATCCAAAATTTAAGGTATGCCTATCTACCAAATCTATGGTACTAGAATAGACTCCTAGGAGATATATTTGAAATTTTGAGAGCATAAATGAGCTGCATACAATCCCTAAATTGAGGAGGGATAGGATATAATTAAAATAAAAGGGTTCATGGAATCTCCTCAATGATTACTACATGATGTCGGTATGCATGCCGATGACGGGTCCCATCGGGTGTGCCATATGTTCGCACCCCATCTCTTTTTCAAAGGGCGATGAAATGCGAATCAACAAAAACTCTTTTAAAATTAAGGTTTTGAGGAAAATTTTTAAGAGAAAGGGATCTGCCCATCGGTACGAGGTCCAACCGTACCTGCCGCCTTTAACAGGAGTAATTAGACCAACGACTAAGAATCATTTGGATCATGTGTGAGTTATTGATGCAAATCATATATGCTTTTGCATTGAGGTTTTGGATTCAAGAACCAAAATTCATTTTGAACAAGTGATTTGAACTTGTTTTGAAAATGAATTTGAAGATTGGAGGGTTTTCAAGTTGATTTAAAGACCTTTGTTTTGGTGCCATTGATTTGAAATCTGCAATTCTTGAGGATTTTGAAGATTAAAATTGAGTTGTTTGTTGTGAACTCAAGATGATTCATGAGTTGAAATTGTGATTGTCATATGATCAGCTTTTGGGAAAATAACTAAGTTTCTGTAGCAAACAAAATTGATTTTGAATTTTCTTTTGCCAAGTCGTGTGATTTGGTTAGGTAGAGTTCATTCTTTTGATAGGACATAGGTACCAAATTGTTAGAAAATGTGTTGTTTTCAGAACATATTTTGGCCAAGATTATGGATGTGTTGCTTGTATTTTCTTTTGAAGTTAAGTGAAGTTTATAAATTCTTATTGCAATATGACTTGGTCACTTTTTGCAACTCAAATTTGAATCAGTTAATTTCTTGAGAATGTGCACATGGTGCTATTGACTTTGGGTGAAAGTGAATGCATGAAATAAGAAGGGAAACTACATGAAACATTCATTCTGCTCTCTCATAATCTCTCAAGATTCATTCACATGAGACATTCATTCTTCACTCTCATAATCTCTCAAAATTCATTCATTGTAATTACATGTCAGACAATCTACACATTAATATTGAATTTAATTAAAATGTGGGATTTTTTCTAAGTGTGCTTATTATATTGTTAAGCACATGAATTAGAGATGCAGCCCATAAGCTTGACACATAACATAAAAGTATCAAAATGATGAAAAATATACAAATGATGTCAAAATCAACTTTTGAAATAGATGCAAGACGTGGATGACATTCACTTTTGTCTCAAAATATCTAAAAAAAAATCAAATCTTATGTTGATTTGGATAGCTGAAAATTGTGGACATTGATTCCAATAGAGAGCTTATTTCTTAGATAGAAACAATAAGTCTCTCAAACCTATTCAAATTTCAGATTTTATACCAATGGAATCATCAACTTCTTTACACAATTTTAGGATAGTTGGTATCCTTTTTAGAGAAATGAAAATGAAATTTTTCATCAGTGGAGATGAATTAGTCTCATGCAAATCTGAAAACTTATGAATAAGAACTACAATCCATAAAAAGTATTTTACGATGCCGATTGGATAGGTTTAGATTTTTTTTATTGTTCCACAAAGTCTTGCCACTATATGGCTGAAATTGACATTTCAAATGTGTTTCAAATCTCTCCTATTACCCTTGATCAATTAAAGAAATCATGAAACAAAATAACTTTAAATAAAAAAAGATAAATGAATGCTCAAGCTAGTCCATCCTTAGTTTCACCATGCAAAGGTGGATTACATTCATGAGAATGCATCCATCCTTAACAGGTTTTTCCGTCACATATATATTGCAGCAAAATCACTTTCTCACCATGGGATTCTCTCATGTTGGGGAGTTCAAAATGATTTTAAGTTGGTTGTTTTGAAAGGGACGTGGACTTGGGGCCATTTTCAAAATTTGATACATGGGTTCATCTTTAAGAAAAAAACCGATGTATGCATGCATTATGCATTAACATGTACATTTAATCGTAGGTTTCCCCTAACTGGACATCATTCCCAGCTATAAAATAAATGAAAATAAACCCCTTCCACGAATTGTTGAAATTAAAATGAACCAACAAGAAACTAAAGTATATGAGAAATGAGTTAAAATCACTAAATTAGTCAAAGTGGACTTGATTCGGTCAAACTCTATTTTCGTTCACTGATTAGGTCGCGGGACAGACCTACCCTTTGGACTGAGCTGAACAAATGCTGACCGAGCTTAGCTAAGATTGGTGCCATATTTGGGTGCACTAGGGTTGAGCCTACTTCGATTAAGTGGGTTTGACCAGCCTAGTTATTGTTTCTTGGATATTGTCCTCTCTTTAAAGAGGGTCTAGTTAAAGAAGAGAGAGGGACATAAATGTCTCTCTTTTTCTAGGCTTCTCATTCATTTCTCCTTGAAAATGACTTTTTCATTTAATTTAATTGAGAAAAAAATTATTTTTTTAAAAAGGGTGTGTGACCCCTAGGAGGCTTTTGACCACACGGGCTAGGTGGGGCCTAGACATGGGTCCCACGTAGCATTCTAGATTGAATTAGATCTAATTCTTGGATTTAAGTGAAAATTTGAATTTTGCAATTGGATTTGGATTTCAAATGACATTTGTGATTCGATTTGAATGTCAAATGACATTTACAATTGGATTTGGATGTCAAATGACATTTGGACATAGCTTGGACTCGTAATCCTGCACTGGGATTTGTGTCATGGGTTAAATTTATGATTTGAATCTAAATTTTTCTTTAGATTCGAAATTGCCATTGAAATTGCATTTTTTTACAATTTTTTTGTAAAATTTTCACATTGCTCCAATTTTGATGTGGAAAAATTTGGGGTGTTAACACTGAGAATGCCATGACCTGGCCTACTTTGGGCTAAGAGGTTCAAACTTAGTTAGTGCTTGTGTCACCTAGGCTAGGTTCAGTTTGAACGTAAAGCTAGGTGCATGTTTAGTTGGGTTCAGCAAAGGTGGCTTAGTTCAGTTCAATCAATCTTGAAGCAGCTCAAGCTGGGAATAGGCCTAGTCAGCTCAATTTTAAAGCATGCATAATCCTCAGTTAGGTCCTAACTCTGGTTTGAGAAGAAATATGCTTATATTGAAAAAGTTGATAATTTGGTCCTCAACTCAAAAACTGGGATCTGCGAATTGGGTAGGCAATGTTACTACACTGGGGCATGGGTCAAGTTCAGATCCAGGAGCATGCCAAGTTTCATGCCAAATTCCCTTATTTGACCTTTCAAAGTCATATTTTTTAAAATCATAGGTATCAAAATGAATTATTTGAAAGTGATGTTTAAGGGTAAAATGGGAAAACAGGGGGGGTGGGTGGGGTTACCGACACAACCTGAGTTTAAGTATTTGACGCAATGATGCAGATAGGGGTGAACACGAGCCAAGTCGAGCCCAAGCTTGGTCGGCTTGAACTCGGCTCGCCTTCTATATTGCACAACTCGAGCTCGGCTCGATCAAGCGTGTCAGAGCTCGAACTCGAGCTCGTTTAACTCGTTTAAAGCCTATCATTTACAGGTGTGTTGCTAATGGCTATGGCAAAAGATTAGGCCTGGGCGTCGGGCCGGGCCACCACCGGGTACCTGGTACCCGGCCCGGTCGAGCCCGGGTCCGGGCCGGGAAAACCGGGTACATTCTCCTTCCCTACAAAAGATGGCAGCGAGGGTGCTGCTGCTATGGAAGAGACGACAACAGAGAATCTGCAAAAAAGAAGCATCAGATGAGATATTTAGATTTTTAACTTTTGGGTTTTCAAAGAACCCTAGCTCATGTTCAGCGCTGAATGAAGGCTTCAGATCCCTTGCTGGAACGAGGGTTTGATGAACCTGAAAGCCCTCAAGGGTTTGATGAACCTGAAAGCCCTCGCTCCTGCACCACCTTTTGCTGAGCGATTGTTTTTGATTGATCTGAAACCCCTTGTTGAGTGAGGGTTTCAGATTGATCTGAAACCCCTTTCTGAAACCCCCTCGCTCCAACACCACCCTTGCTACGAGGGAGGGTGTTTTGAAACCCTCGCTCGTTGGAGCAAGGGTTTTGAAAAAAGAAACCCTTGCTCCAACAAGAGGGTTTCAGATTCTGAAGGTCCAGCGAACAAGGGTTTATCCCTCAATGGCTGCGACTGAGGGTGTTTTGAAACCTACACTTGTTGGAGCAAGGGATTTAAGAAACCCTTGCTCCAGCAAGGGACCCTCAACTTAGAGTTAGAGAGAGGGAGAGAGAGAGAGAGGCATACCTTGATAGGCTTTGCAGAGAAGGGCAATGGTGGTGTCGGACATTTGCTTGAAGCATTGAAGACACTTTTCACTTGGATGAAGCATTGAAGAAGAAGAAGAAGGAGGAGGAGGAGGAGGAGGAGAGTACTTGAATGAAGCATTGAAGAAGAAGAAGAAGGAGGAGGAGGAGGAGAGGAGAGAGAACGGATGGGATGGCAAAATGGAAAAAGGCAAAATAACTTTTACTTTTTACTTGAGCCGAGTCGAGCTTGAAACATTCGAGTTCAATGAATTCAAACTCAGCTCGACTAAAAAAATGAGTCGAAGAATGAGCTCAAGTTTGGCTCCTTTACTAAAATAGGCGGCTCGAACTTGATTTTGAGTCGAGCTTTAACGAGCCGAGCTCAAGTTGCCCGACTCGTTGTTCACCCTTAGATGCAGAGTAACTGGAACACTAATTCCTGAATTGATAAAAGATGAGCTCAATACGTCCAGAATTGACAAGCGAATTTGTAAAAATAGAAAGCATTGAAGAAGAAGAAGGAGGAGGAGGAGGAGGAGAGGAGAGAAAACGGATGGGATGGCACAATGGAAAAAGGCAAAATAACTTTTACTTTTTACTCGAGCCGAGTCGAGCTTGAAACATTCGAGTTCAATGAATTCAAACTCAGCTCGACTAAAAAAATGAGTCGAAGAATGAGCTCGAGTTTGGCTCCTTTACTAAAATAGGCGGCTCGAACTTGATTTTGAGTCGAGCTTTAACGAGCCGAGCTTGAGTTGCTCGACTTGTTGTTCACCCTTAGATGCAGAGTAACTGGAACACTAATTCCTGAATTGATAAAAGATAAGCTCAATACGTCCAGGATTGACAAGCCTTAGTGAATTTGTAAAAATAGAAAGTGGACTCAATTTGGGAAGAGTTGACATGAGTTGAGCTGCGGCCCATTCAATTTTTGAACAAGGACCATGATGCAGGGAACTGCAGAGATGGAGATGATGGCTGATTGATTCAACAAACATCTGAATCACCCGCTGGAATTCAAGCATCCTCTTCTATTCCTTCCTATATTGATGTCGAGGATTCTTCTTGCACCACCAAAAGCCAAGCTAATGGCCGGTCCTCACTTGAAAGCATATCTTGTGAGGGTTTTAGCAAGAGAACCCTAAGGTCACCCTGTCCTTTTGTCTTTGGGATTGAGGACAATGGTGTTAATCGTATCAAGCGGTGCGTTTTTATCAGTCCTGTATCGTGTGAGAATTAGGATGAATTATGGTTTAGAGGTTCTTGAATTTTCTTGGTGCCTGATGGGATCACAGGGTTTCAAAGAGCGGAGGTCTTTCTCTGCACGGCATCGGATTCGGGGTAGCGGCCGACGGAGCTCCTCGACTCTTTTGGAGGTCTCAGGATGCCGGAGGGGTCCAGCTGAAGTGAAAGCAGCATTTGATGTCAATGGTGGGGGTTTTCTCCAAGGTTAGTATGAGTGCTTCAACACTTCTCTGGTGCTGTGATGCTCCTCAAATGCTTCGGTTTTGCTCAAATTTCCAATTTTAGTATCAAGAGCATTGCTGTTTGGCTCTAACTGCTTCTGACTATTTATTGTTATCTTACCGAATACTAATTAGCTTAAGAATGCGAGGGATATGAGATTCTTCTTTTTAACAGGTCCTCTTTGGTGAATAGTCGAATACCTTGTAGGCTATGCTTAAGATAGCATTTTCTTGTAATATTATCATTTGATCAACTTGCTAATGCAAGATATCTTGCAATTCATTGAGGAGAGCAAATTGTTGTTCTTGCATTACCTGCAAGTTATTAATGGCTGCATGAGGTAGGCTGAATTAGTTTGCATAATGTATGTTCTATATTATGAAATAAGTTTGACATAGGTAAGTAAGAATATACCAAATGGTCTGTCGAAGGCACCATATGTCTATTAAGATGAGGGTTATGGCATGGGAGCTCTGCATCAATATGGTCCAGTTGTGGATCCTCAATTTGAACAAGGATCTCTTAGCAGTTGTTGTAGATTGTCTGCTGTGGGTATGGTCTAAACTTTGGGACTGTTTTACCTGTCCAATGTTTCCCCATGCAGATCAAATTTAGCTGGAAATTTTACACTCCCAACAGTATAAATTGTCCATAGCAGTCTATTTTACCAAGTTAAAGGGACTTTGGGATGAACCAACATCCTATATCAGTCAATCTCCCTGTTTGTGTGGCTTGATGGAAGTTATGGCTGAAGTCCAATAGCAAGAATGCCTTTTTCAAACTCTTATGGCCCTTAACCATAGTTAAAACAATGTTGTGAGCCACACCTTGTAATGGATCCTATTCCTACTGTTGCGAATGCTTATTCTTTTCGGTTCATGAAGAACATCATGGAGGTCTACAACTTGCTTCTGAGTCTGAAGGCTTGCTGCTTCAGTTCAGTCAAGTGATCAGATCAAGGAGCCACAAAATCAGGTTCAATCTCGTCCTTGGCTATATAATAGTCATTGTTGCAAGCTTGGCCGTGTAAAATCTAAGTGTTTTCAGTTGCATGGATTTCCCAATGAAAGCACAAAAGTCTTCAACTGAGCAGCAGAAACCCAAATTTAATGCCATACTGCTAGTGAGGATACACTCAAGACTAATGATCCAACTATTCAGTCCTCCGATGAGTTTTTTAAAAAATTAATGTCCTTTATATCACAAGGTAGCCAATTACAAGCAAACCTAGCAGATAAATTACCAATTCCTTAAGCTTTTCTTTCTCTCAGTCAATCTTGAGTTGTTGATACAGGTGCCCACAAACTATGTTACCCATACACTAAGTTATTTGATATCATTCTTCAGTCTTCCTTCAGCTTACTTCCAGTCAAACTTGTGCAATGTTCGTCATAATGTTATATTTAATGAAGATACTTGCATATGTAAGGACTTGGTGGAGATGATTGTGACTGTAAATTGAGGAATGGCTTGTATATTCTTGATGATTCCTAGATTAGTGCCATTGGTGTGTGTTTAGTAAGCCTATGCTTTTGCCAATTAGTGCCATCGGTGTGTGTTTAGTAAGCCTATGCTTTTGCCATTGTCATTTAGGTGAACCACCCTTTGTTAAATTGAACATTTTATTTTAATCAACTTTCTGTTAATTGATACTTCATGCTCAATTTTTCCCCTGGCCAAGCAACAAAGGTTTCATAGCAGCTTCTATTTCTACTGTTGATATTCTTGTATGAATGGTGGCAGCATTGAAGTAATACCATCCTCACAAACAATAAATGCTTGAGCGAGAGAGCAAATGCATACAAAAACAGAATGCTGCTTTTGCAGGGTGATATGGTTTCTGTTTCTTCTGTTAAGAACTTAATATTTGATATTGAATGTGTTGCTGGGATGAATGACTCTTGGCATAATGCTGTTTTATCCCATAGCCCTTACTGGAGACCAAAAATTTTTGCATATGTGGTGGTTGCAGGGAATTGGTCTTTGGGCATCTTCAATGAAGTGGCTCCTTTGCTAGTTGCTGTACAATATAATTGAAAGAGGAGATGGTCGGGTGCCTATCCTTTTTCCCTCATGATTATGTCCCTGGCACTTGGCCAAAAAGCATCCAGATGAATGATGTTTCAATGTGTAGTTTCCTGAAAACTTTCAAGTCAAGAGTTCAGCTTTGAAAGAAAATGGTTGATTTTTCTTGGCATTGACTGGTCAAAGTCAAAGACTAGGCTCTTTTGGTTGGAAACACAACATGTCACTCATATTTATGATTCACCTGCTTCTCAATCTCTCATTTCTCAGAGCCTACTGAGTAGGGTTTCAACGAGGAAGGCTTTTAAAAATAGCGGATCCAGTTAGACATGAAATTACATTTTTATGGATCAGATAGTGATGCAATCTACTTGCAAACAGAAACTGAGACGATCGAAACTTCTAAACAAACGTACTTACACTAAAAGACAACGAAAGGAAGACATCATAAAAACAAAAGTAACTTTTTACTTCATTCCACATCAAGTAAGTACAAAATGAACAGTCGCCCATTTATATGGGTGAGAGTGTAGAAACGGGTCGGATCCTGAACAAGTATTCTGGATCCGAATGGATCAACAAAGATACGAATGAACATACTTACAAAATAGGTCACGAAATAACATATGTAAATCAAATTACAATTCAACCCATGGTCCGCCTCGAGTATCTATGCAGAGGCACCTCCTCTCGTGTATGCTCTGGGTCCACAAGGGATCTCACGGTTGAAGGTTCATGAACTGCACTGATGCCCGAAGGTGGAACCTGAGGCGAGGAACTGGACCCAAGAGAGTGATGAGTCTGGTCCTGCCCTGCATCATTCTCCCCTAGTTGGAGAGAATTTGTCTCCGATGAATCATTGTTACCAGAGTAGGGAAACAAACCAGAAACATTGAAGATCGGTGAAATTTGCCAATCCTCAGGAAGCTCGAGCAGATAAACATTTGTTCCTAGACGATGACTGATACGGAAAGGTCCATATTTCCTAGGACTTAACTTACTATAGGTACCAAGTGGGCATCGCTCAGGTCGTAGATAGACCCAAACTTGTTGACCTACCTCAAAGTTGACATCTCGACGACTCCGATCAACACGGTTCTTGTAGGTTTCATAGCTCTCCTGAAGCTTCTGCTTCACTTGACTATGAACATCATGCATATACTCAATAGCATCCAGTGCCGCCGAAGCAAGTTCTCCAGCACCTGGTACTGGGGATAAGTCGACAACATAGTTTGGGGTCCGACCATATACCGCTTGAAAAGGAGTCTTCCCAGTGGAACGGTTGACTGAGCTATTATATGCAAACTCAGCCTGTGGTAGCACTAAGTCCCAGGTTTTGGTATTTTCTTCTACAAGACACCTGAGTAGGTTTCCTAAAATTCTATTGACTACCTCAGTTTGGCCATCGGTTTGAGGGTGGAAAGCACTACTGAACTGAAGTTTAGTATTAAGCATGGACCATAGTGAATGCCAAAAATGACTCAGGAACCTCGTATCGCGATATGATGTGATTGAACAAGGAAGTCCATGAAACCATGTCACATCTTTGAAATAGTAAGAGGCAACCAATGACGCATCTGTCATCATCTTGCATGGAATGAAAATGGCCATCTTAAAAAATCTACCTACAACAACCATGATTGAATCCACTCTACGGATCATCTTGGGAAGTCCCACAATGAAATCCATAGAAACATGCTCCCAAGTCCTATCTGGAATAGGTAGAGGAGTATACAACCCACTATTTTGACTATGCCCATTTGTGATTTGGCAAGTGTAGAAACATTGAACAAGCTTAACGACATCCTTCCTCATCTTGGGCTAGTAACATCGTTCATCCATCAAGGAATATGTCTTGTCCTACCCAAAATGCCCCGGCATTCCATTACCATGGAGTTTTGCAATAAGTTGTAATCGTAATGAGTATTGAGGGATACACAACTTATTCCCACATAAAAGGTAGCCATTGTGAATGGAAAATTTAGAGACCAGGGGTTGAGACGCACTAGAGCACTCTGACCAAATGTGGCTGAAGTCTGAGTCAGCATGATACATGTCCTTGCAACTTTCAAATCCGGCTACCTCCACAGACATGGACATCAGTTGGTTGTTCTTTCTACTAAAGATGTCTACAACTCTATTGAGCTTTCTTGATTGATGGCGAATTGAGAAGGTGTACTCTTGCATGAAATTAACCCACTTGACATGACAAACACTCATCTTCTTTTGGCTATGGAGATACTTAAGTGCCTCATGATCTGTATACAGAACAAATTCTTTGTAGATTAAATAGTGTCTCCAATACCGAAATGCCCGTACAATAGAATAGAATTCCAAGTCATAGGTCGAATACTGACATTTTGCTCCGTTTAGCTTCTCGGTAAAGAAAGCGACTGGCCTCTTGTTCTCACTAAGCACGGCTCCAATTCCAACCTTGGAGGCATCACATTCTACCTCAAACACCTTAGTGAAGTCTGGTAAAGCCAATACTGGGGCATGAGTCATACAGTCCTTGATATTGCAAAAGACATCCTCAGCCTTTGGGGTCCACCTAAAAGTTTCACGCTTGAGACACTCTGTGATAGGAGTCATGATGGTGCTGAAGTTTTGGATGAATCTCCGATAGAAAGTAGCTAGACCATGAAAACTCTTGATATCGCCAACTGTTCTCGGCGTTGGCCAATCTACAATAGTTTGTACCTTAGAATGATCAACTTGCACTCCTTCTGACGAAACAATAAACCCCAAAAAGGCAAGGTTCAAAGTGAGGAAACTACATTTCTTGGCATTGACAAACAACTTCTCCTTACGCAAGGTCTTTAGGACTTGACGCAAATGACCAAGATGATCAGAAATTGTGAAACTAAAAACCACAATGTCATCAAAGTACACTACAACAAACTTTCCAATGTATGGCTGAAGGACTTGCGTCATGACGCTCATGAAAGTATTGGGTGCATTAGACAGTTCAAATGGCATAACTAGCCACTCATAGAGTCCATCTCGCATTTTAAACACAGTTTTCCATTCATCTCCTTCTCGAATTCTTATCTGTTGGCATCCACTTTTCAAATCAATCTTCAAAAACACTTGAGCTCTCGCTAGCATATCCAGCATATCATCCAATCTTGGAATGAGAAAACGGTACTTAACGGTGATCTTATTGATAGCTCGACCATCCACGCACATCCGTTTTGTGCCATCTTTCTTTGGAGTCAGTAAAGCTGAAACTGCACACAGACTAACATTCTCTTAATTGCGACCCTTTTGTAACAATTCATTCACTTGCCTCTGCAACTTAACATGCTCTCGCTAGTCTATAGCATGTTGAACATCCCAGTTTGGTGGTAATCCCAGAGGTAGATCGTCTGGCGTAATGTCTTGAAACTCAGAAATGAGTGGCGCTGCCTCTTTTGGAATGTCTGGTGAGATCATAGACACAGGTTTAACTAAAGCATAGCAAAATCCATCTTCTTCACAATGATCCAAGAATTCTTTGCGAGATAGTCCCGCAAAACTGGATGGTTGCACTGGATGACCAACTCGTTGTGTTGTGGTTTCCTTAGTGGGTAGCAAGACAACCTTCCGACCCTTAAATCTAAATGAATAAGTATTCTTGTGCCCATCATGAGCAGGTCTTTCGATCATACTACCAAGGTTGACCAAGAAGAATGTGACATGCATTCATTGGAACAGCGTCGCACCACACTTCATCTAGGGTCCCATAGAAAGCTTTACTAGTCACCGTTGTGTGACGTGAACTTCTTCTCCCTTTTTAAACCAAGCCATCTTGTAAGGTTGAGTGCACTTCTCGAGCTTCAGGCCCAAGGTAGTAATTGCTTCTTGTGAAACTAGGTTCTCACACGCACCACTGTTAATAATCACATCACAAATGTATCCCTCACACTTGCATCGAGTCCTGAAAATGTTACTACGCAACCATGAAGAATCTGAAATTTCCCTTAGGTGCAGTCAATACGTGACGTATTGATAAAAGGTTTCTTATGTCATCACCATCAAAGTGTACAACATCATCCTGATCAGAACTTGCATCAGATGAGCCACTCGAGTCTTCCGTACCGTCAGAATCTGGCAGTTCCTCTATAGTCTCTGCTAAGTGAGTTTCCTTTTGGGAATTTGGACATTTTGAAGCTAAATGACCTAACTCATGACACCTAAAACAACAGATGGTCTGGTCTGAACTACGAGTTTTAGACTGGGTGTTATAGGCTGGACCTGATTGCTCACCTTTACCAGGAGAAGGTGGTATGGGCCTTGACTCGACAGGTTTCGAGGAGCTAGCTCCCCTGGTTGGAAAACTCGACTTGGGACGGTACAAAGTGTCACCCCTAGACACTCGGGTTTCATGCTTATGTTTCAAGGTTTCTTCTATGTTCATTGCATAACTGCTTGCCTAATCTAGAGTATTTACTCTGGCACAATTAAATTCATCAGAAATAGAGGGACGAAGACCAGAAATGTACCTGGTAACCTGTTGACACTCGGTCTCCCCAATCTGGACGCGCACTGTCAGTCGATGAAACTCTGCCGTGTAATCTGCTACAGATCTCGAGCCCTGACAAAGATTGAAGTACTTCTTGTATGCCCTCTCGGCGTTGTTCGAGGGTACGAACTTGATTTGCATCAGCCTCTGCATCTCGCCCCAAGCCTACACTGGTCGCTGACCGCGTCACTCATACGATCTCTGAAGCTCAAACCACCAAGTCTGGGTAAGTCCACACAGTCTGGTCGTAGCTAGCGGCACTCTGTGATGCTCCTCCATCTGATGGTAGTCGAAGAAGAACTGGACTACATATGCCCAGTCGAAGTATTTCCGTGCGTCAAATTGCCCAACAAACTCCGGAAGGTCCAACCTCAGCCCATATCTGGTGGGGCGATCTGGACGATCTGCGGTACGCCTGTGTCTTTGGTCAACTAGTCCTGCTGGATGCACGCGCCAAAACTCATCATCATCTGAATAGGCTGAGTCGTTTTCATTCTCGGCTGGCGCATGGTGTAAGTACGGCTCAATAGGAGGTGGCCTCGGGTGGGTCCGATCTGCAAGGGGACCCATCCACTGACACCTTTGCTATGGAGCTTGAGGAAGTGGCGGCTCCTTGACTGTGCCTGCACAAAATGGAACTGGATCCGGGGCTTGGGTCACATGGGCAGGCGTATAGGGATATGAGTATGAATTTGTTAATGGGTATGGGGCGTGAAAAGGGTTTACATGTGGATTTGTGTATGGGTTTAAGGAAGGGTTTGGATAAAGGTTTGGGTTGGATTCGGTTTGCTCCTACAATATTCGTCGGACCCAGAGTGGTTTGGGTTGGATTCTGGATCGGGTTTTGAGGATAGAATGATGAATTTGAACTTGATCCAAAATCCATAAGAGAATGGGTCTGGTTTTGACCTGGTCTAGGAAACAAAATGGGTGAGTTCCGAGTCCAATTATGGTCGAGGTTGGGTCTTGGGGTAGGTTCAAAGCCAAATATGTAGGGTTGGGAATGGGGGGGACTAGAAGACAATGTCGGATCCAAACTGGGTTGAAAAGGGGTGTTTATGTAACATGGACCCGGATTCGAACCCATATACCCGTGAATCGGGCGATATGGATCCGAATCGGGACCACGTCCCGATTCGGTTCGAACCAGTCTCATGAGAGACCGGCTCGACCCGTCGGGCCGCTCGAAAGAACTCGAGCGGTCGGGGTCGAGGGTTCCCTTTTCTGCCTGAGGCAGAGAGGGCAAACCACCGACGGAGGAGGGGCGCCCATCGCCTCCAACCTGTGATGATGGTGGGCGAATGGCTGTGCCGGGCGATTCTCCCTCGAACCACAACTTGCGGCGGAAGACAGAACGATGGGCGGCGGCCGGACGGATGGAGGCGCCACCAGATTCTGCCCCTTTGGTTGAGCGAAGCTGCCAGTGACATCTCTATCACCACTGCCGGCTGGTGATGTCTGCCGTAGCTCCCCCTGCGCAACGGCAGGACTTGATGCCGACAATGCTCCCTTCGCCATACATGGTGCCCTCATTTGCTCGCCGGTGGGTAGAGCAACTTGACGACGGGAGGAGGGTGCGGCTGGTTCTCCGCGTCCTCCATATGGAAGCATTCCAGATTCCCCCCAAAGCCCTGGCGTCTCTCGCAGAGTAATCCTGAAATCGTTGTTCTACGGCTCCCAATGTGCAGAGATTGGGATTGGGAATACCATTTCCAGCAGGAAATGCCTGGTAGTTTTCTGCTTTATTCTATGCACATTACAGGAACAAACAGAGCATTCGTTTGATTTCATCAATGTCCTTGGCTGCGACAACAAGATCCTTTCTAACGTGGGTGATTTCAGAATCGTGCGTCGCCACCATCTGCTGCAAGAGTTCTTGGCTTTCTTCTTCTGATTGCATGATTTCTATTGTATTTTCTTCATTTACATTCGATGCAAATTCTGCAACCTTTTTTTCTGTAGCAGTAGAGTTGTTTGCCCATTCTTTATCCTTTGCTTCTTTTGCAGCCATGGCACGGTAGGGTAGGGACGAAGCCTCGCTCTGATACCAAAACTGATGCAATCTACTCGCAAACAGAAACTGAGACGATCGAAACTTCTAAACTAACGTACTTACACTAAAAGGCAACAAAAGGAAGACAACATAAAAACAAAAGTAACTTTTTACTTCATTCCACATCAAATAAGTACAAAATGAACGTTCGCCCATTTATATGGGCGAGAGTGTAGAAACAGGTCGGATCCTGAACAAGTATTCCGGATCCGAATGGATCAACAAAATAAGAATAAACATACTTACAAAATAGGTCACAAAATAACATATGTAAACCAAAATTACAATTCAACCCTTGTCCGCCTCGAGTATCTATGTAGAGGCACCTCCTCTGGTGTATGCCCTGGGTCCACAGGGGATCTCACGATTGAAGGTTCATGAATTGATTGAAGGTTCATGAATTGCACTGATGCCCGAAGGTGGAACCTGAGGCGATGAACTGGACCCAAGAGACTGATGAGTCTGGTCCTGCCAGATAGCCTCACTCTTATGTGGTCACATCCGACCATTGACAAGGCAATTTGTTTTGCCAGCCAAAAAATACATTGTTAATAATGAATCCATAATCAAGACAGAGATAAGAGGTCCTAAATCTCTTTCAAGGTATGGCATGTTAACTTCCTTCCATGGGGGCTTCTCTTTCGGTTCATATCATCTGCTCAACTTTGGAAACTGGAACATTTTGATCCGATTTGACAGGCTATTACCAATTTTAAGATACTTTTTTCATTACTGATTTCCGTAGCTTTAAATTTTTTACCATTTCCTTTGCCCGTTCTTTGTTATCTAATTTTTTTTATTTAGGGCCTTAGTCTGAAAAATATATATAAATTTTCCCAATGATGCCTTACTTTCCTTATTCTACATGCTGCTAATGTTTGGTAGGTGAGTTATGACCATCATCTTCTGTGATCTTTGATCACCTTATTACCTACTCTTGTCATGATTAGCAACTTTGAGAAAGTTAGTTGTTGACCTTCTTTCAGCCACTTTTTTTTTCTTCGAAATTGGATTTTAAAAAGTAAAATTGTTTCCTACACTTTTGGAAGACTGATTTAGTTTGCACTTTCCTCTGTATCCCTGCAAAAAAGTGCTTCTGACATCTATAAAGTTTGTCTTTGTTACTGTTAATCCTCCAAGCAATAGAAGTAATGTGCCCAGATCTTAGACATGTGGATTATGTAGATGACAGTGAGCACATACTTTTGTTGCTATTAAATGGGAAACTTAATTAGTAAGGGTGATAAAGCTGGCATGACAATCAAGTCCTACTTGCAGCTCTGATATGTTCTGAGGCTGTGGAGTATGGACATGGTTTTTCCTATCATTTTGACAATTATACTGAAGGAACAGGGATTTGAATCTCCTTACAGTAGCTTTAGGTAAAAGAAGCTACCTCATTTCTGGGTGGAACTCATGGAAATCAACGTTGACGTTAGAAACAAACATGTTTCTATACTCACCAACTGATATCTTATTTTACTGCTTAAACGTAGCAGACTATGCAAGTTTATGTAGTTAATGTTCTCATAAACTTACTTCTTTATGTTATAGTGCTGGTGCTTTATGGTCAATGCAGGTTGTGTCTTTTCTTCTGTTCTTTTCATTCTAAATACACACATTGTTTGGGTAACATATCAAGTCTTCCTTGTTTTTTAGGTTCTTCATGGTGCAAATGCCACTAGACAAAGTATCTCTGCTGATCATCTTTCAAGAGTACTTATTTGCTGCCTGTTTCTATTTACTGCATTTATTATAATTGCTTTATATATCACAGAAAGATGGATGCAGGTGCAGAATTTTTTAGAGAACATGGCCGCACCCACACTTGCAGTCTTGCACTCATGCCACACCCATGCCAACACTCTAGTCGACTCAGGTTCAGCAACCAGCCTATTTGGTGAATCTATTTGGCATATCCTATAATTTTTTCATTGAGCTAGTTAGCATAGCTATTTATATAATAGTTTACATTTGTATGTATTAGCATTTCATTTGGGTCTTAGGTGGCATGTCTAGCTGAAAGACCAATATGCATTTGTCTGTCATGCTAAGCAAATGCATCGCAATGCTTTCCAAAATTTTCACTTTTGCTAGTCCTTTTTTGACGGTATGTGTTCAAGTGCCATCTATAGGCATCTTTACACTTCGTGAACCTAACACACTAGCATCAGTGTGCGTCTTTAGGAACCTGAGATCCTTCCAATGCTGATGATTGGGTATCTGATACACTTTGAACTTGGATGCAGCTGTGCAGCAGTGCAATAAAAGAATCAATATTTTATGTAAGTCATGATCTTGAATAATGTACTTGTATTATTTATATGGCATCATCTTCTTTATCATATAAACAAATGTAAGAGGTAGGTTTTGATCATAGTCACAGAAAATGCATTTTTTTTCGAAAAAAATGCAATAAATTAAATGGTCATTTAAAACTAAAGAAACACGTTTTTTTTTTTCTTTGAGAAAAACGTTAAAAACAAAAAGAACACATTTTTAATGCGTTTTTTTCACTTTTTTCAGTTTTTTTAATGCCAAACAGTTTTTCTTTTATGCAATCTACTTATCTTTTGATGTTTGTGTTATTAATTTCTCACTTATTTTATTTCTCCCAAACTTTTACTTTTTTAAAATTTTTAAAAATTTATCATATTTCCCTCCTTTTTTCAAGTTCGCCATATTATACCTAAGAAAAACCTCACTGTTTAAAACTCTGAGACGTTATTTGTGACTATGATTCTTTTGATCATGTTTCTTTGCATGATAGGTTTCTGGGAACCATTTCGATGCATTCATTGGAAACTTTGCGAGATCTTTTTGGAAGTACTCTGCAGACCCTTGGCTCGGTCAACCATACATCTCTTGATCAGCAAAAAATGGCTTGTACCTCATCATCTATGGAAGATTGTGTACTTGATGCTTTACCTCCCATAGTTGCTGATAATTCCTGCTGTCTTGCTGATGAAACCGTAAGAAATACCTCCAGGTGCAACAGCCAGCCTAGTAGTATCTCTGAAGAGGTTCAAGAACATTCTTGTACGATTGCTCATCTAGATTGGTCCAGGGGAATGCTGCTTCCACTGCACAAGCGTCTTCCACTGTTTCTTTAGGAACCTGAGAGATCCTTCCAGTGCTGATGATTGGGTATCTGATACACTTTGAAGTTTGAACTTGGATGCAGCTGTGCAGCAGTGCAATAAATGAATCAATATTTTATGTAAGCCATGATCTTGAATAATGTACTTGTATTATTGATATGGCATCATCGTCTTTATCATATAAAAAAATGTAAGAGGTAGGTTTGGAATAGTCACAGAAAATGCGTTTTTTTTTCAAAAAAATGTGATAAATTAAATGGTTGTTTAAAACTAAAAAAAACGTGTTGTAAAAAAAACGTTAAAAACAAAAAGAACTTGTTTTTAGCATGTTTTTTTTTTGCATTTTTTTCACTTTTTTCACCTTTTTCAGTTTTTTAAATGTCAAACAGTTTTTTTTTTCATTTTTCATTTTTTATTTGTTGCAAATTTACTTATATTTTGATGTTTGTATTATTAGTTTCTCACTTATTTATTTTTTTTCCATTTTTAGTTTTTTAAAATTTTTAAAAATTTATCATATTTTTTCTGATTTTTTCCGTTTTTTTAAAGCTCGTAGTATTATATCCGAGAAAAACTTCACCATTTAAAATTCTGAGAGGTTATTTGTGACTATGAAACTTTTTGAAAACCATTTCAATGCATTCATTGGCAACTTTGAGAGATCGTTTGAAAGTATTCTGCAATCCTTAGATCGGTCAACCATACATCTCTTGATCAGCAAAAAATGGCTTGTACCTCATCATCTGGGGAAGATTGTGTACTTGATGCTTTACCTCCCATAGTTGCTGATAATTCCTGCTGTCTTGCTGATGAAACCGTAAGAAATACCTCCAGGTGCAACAACCAGCCTGGTAGTCTCTTTGAAGAGGTTCAAGAACATTATTGTACGATTGCTCATGGGTATTCTTCTTTCACTAGATTGGTCCAGGAGAATGCTTTTTCCACTGCACAAACGTCGTCCACTATTTCTTAAGAAAGCCAGGAAGATGGCCAGGTTGTCATTCATAGGGAAGTCAATCAGCAAGATGCTTGTATTCTACCTGATATGACTAACCTTAGATTTAGGCAATTCTTTTTGAGTACCTTTGAGAGATCCGTTAGGGAACAATTACGCTCTAATGATCTCAAAACATATGAGATAGGTCTAACCATGAAGCAGTTGCAGCTGAAAGAATCAAAATTGATGGTTGATTCTGATGCAAATTTCCTAGAAAGGCCTAAGTCATCTTTTGGTTTCTCAAATTTTTCATTCAAAAAGGAGAAGTTGGAGAACGAGATGAAGAATGCAGCATATTCAGAACTTATGAAGAGCTGAGACTGCATACCTATGTATGCATCGTAATGTGTGAGCCTCTCTGTTGGTGTAGGAAATTCAACACCATGATGTGTATATGTGTGTGTGTCATGAATGCCTATATGCTTGTGAGTGCCTATGTGCTTGTGAATGCTTACAATCACAAAAAATAGCTAGGATTTTTCCATGAAGGGGGATGAATTGCAGTCTCAAAATTAACGAGGCCGAAATATAAAATTTTCAAAATTTTTATATAGAATAAACAAAATTTTTATAAATTTACGTGTAGTTATTTATTTTTTATTTTTTGGAGGGGGACCAATGCCCCTATCGGCTCCACCCCTACCTACAATGTTCATGGATGCTTTCAAATTCTTGAGGATGCTTGTATTCATATTTTCATAAAAAATGGAAAATTCAGAACTTCTTGAAATATTTGCTTGAAGCTTTAGATCCAAAACGAATTGATATCCAAAATTCAAAATTTAAACCCAGACCATGGACTCATTTGATCCCAATTTCTACCATCGATCTAATTTAGATATGATGTAGATCTACATCCATATCCTTATTCGGTGCCAAATTCTTAATCTAGATCCAATTCCAAGCTTCTACCTCAATCCAGATCTGAATCTAGGATTTAGATCAAAATCTAAAATTTAGATCCATATCCAAATGTATTATTTTATATTCATTCTAAGCTTTTGATCTAGATCCTACTCCAAAATTGAGACCTAGATCCATTTTTAGATCCAAATACATATTCGAGATCGAAATCTATTTTTGTATCAATTTCACGCTTAAAAATTCTAAATTCAACTTGCCTTTGTGATTGGATTGTTATATCTCATTACTTAGATCATGAATTTTGGATTAAAACTCGTTTTTGAATTGGATCAACCCTCAGTTAGGATTTGAACCTCATACCCTATTAGGACAACCCCGAATGAAAACCTTGTATCTGAATCAAATATTGAATGTTTGGATCATTCTTGGTCAATATTCAGATTTGACTTTTATAACAAGATATTCCTAGGTCCACATCCCAAACTTAGAAACCAGATCTAGATTGTGTAATGAATCTAGTTTTGCATGCATTCATATTATATCTAGGAATTAACTATTGCATGGGTTTGTGACCATGAACTATGATACTTGATTTAAGAATTTTCAATTCATGCTTCCCAATGTCTGATGATCCATTTAGATTTCTAAAGTGCTCCTATTTCAAAATCCAGGACCCTTTTCTATTTAGGTTTGACCTCAATCACATTTTGGGACCTATAACAATTAATCTAGTCCTTGATCTGGTTACCTATGTTAAAGGTGGTAGGAATGTCAAACTTTGTACTGACGAGTTGAGTCATATCTCTCACGGATTCTTGCAATAAGAATACGGAGGCGAGTAAATATTTTGATAATTTTATGTTCATCCTATATGAATGGTTATGACATGCAAGCTTGCCAAATTTTGCATGGTCATAGAAATGCTGACCATGATGGGACTCGTCCTCATTTCTACTTGATTAAGTGTTAAAGTCTGTAGAAATGCGAGAAAAGAGAAAAAGAAGAATGAGATGCACGATGTAACGTGGAAAACCCTCAACTTGAGGGAGAAAAAACCACGAATGAGGAGTCGGTGCCCACTAGCATCCAGACTCTCTCTCTCCTGATAACTTTCATTCACACAAAGATTAGGGTTACAATGACATAAGTATGCCCTAACAGGCCATACTGGATCGGGTCCAGACCCGGACCTATACACCAAGATCCGTCAACACTCCCCCTCAAGTTGGGCATACATATCAAACATGCCCAACTTGGATACATTCCTCTCAAATGAAGCTGAAGGAAGAACTTTTGTCAGAACATCTGCAGTTTGGTCTTCAGACTTCATGTAGGGTAAGATCAACTCTTTCGCATCAATCCTTTCACGAATGAAGTGGCGATCAATTTCAACATGCTTCGTTCTGTCATGTAGGACATGATTGTTGGCTAGGTTGATAGCAGACTTGTTATCACAATACATTTTCATGGGTCCTTCAGTCTCTATTCCAATGTCAGTCAGTAATATCTTCAACCACAGCAACTCTGACACTCCCATAGCAACTACCCTATATTCTGCCTCTGCACTAGATCTCGAGCAAACCTCCTGTCTCTTGCTTCTCCATATAACAAGGTTTCCTCCCAAGTAAACACAGTACCCTGTAGTAGACCGTTTGGTATCAACACAACCTGCCCAATCAGCATCAGAATACCCTTCGATCTCTACAGTCTCTTGTTTCACATACAGAAGTCATTTGCCTGGGTTTTTCTACAAGTAGCATAGTACTCTGTCCACAGCCTTTAGGTGTGCATTAGTTGGTGCATGCATGAATTGACTCAGAACGTTCACTGCAAAAGTAATATCTGGTCTCGTGAGAGTAAGATAGATCAGCCTCCCAACCAGACGTTGATATCTTCCCTTGTCTGCTTCACTGAGTGGCTTCCCATCTCTAAGACTCAACTTGTGCTCTGTGTTAGACGGGGTAGGAGTAGGTCTACATCCCAGTTTACCAGTCTCCTTCAGCAAATCAAGTGTGTACTTCCTTTGATTTAGTATAAGACCAGTGCTAGATCTAGCAATCTCCATACCCAGAAAATACCTCAACTTGCCAAGATCTTTGAGATCAAATTCAGTAGCCAGTAACCCTTTTAGCTTGATAATCTCCTCCTCATCATCTCCTGTGACAATCATGTCATCCACATAGACCAGCAATAGAGTAACCCTGCCCCCCTTCTTCTTCACAAACAGAGTGTGATCTCCATTCCCTTGTTTGTACCCATGATGTAGCATTACTTGTCTCAGTCGTTCGAACCATGCTCTAGGTG
>JAANDH010001597.1:18679-41298 GCA_011799765.1 Nymphaea thermarum | reverse complement strand
TGCGGTTTTCATCATTGGTGATAGCAAGTGGAGTCCTCGGGCGTGGCCCCGAGAGGTGAGACTCGTGCCATCCTATAGACACGTGGAAGGGTGTTGTTGCTTTGCAAACCAGCCACATTGGCATGTAACTTATGAGTTCCTCCAAAGCCCTCTTGGCCTAGGACACAACTCGGGGTTACTTGGCTTACCTAAGGGTTCGAGACATGGTTTGTTTCGCCTAGGCATGGTTTGACAGGATGATTTGCTTGAATGATTGGTTTGATTGAGTGAGGAGTGCTTAAATGTATCGTATGCGTTTGTAATAAGCCTCACATCTTTCTAGATTTCTGTAGTAGGTTAAGACTTGGGCGGGTTTAACCTCACTTGTTCATCTTGACCCAAGGGAATATTAAGCCGGGGTGACTGTCCGGCGGGGTTTTAAAATTTGTAATTCTTAACCTCCCTTCATTCGGTGCGCCTCCCTCCATAGATCTTGGGAGTAGGTTCGGTTGTTTTCGGACCGACCCTACCAGTGTTCAAGGGAGAGATTATGAGCAGGGCCGTCCATGCAGCGGCCAGAGGCGGCAGCTGGGAGGTGCTAAGGGAGATGCTGCTTCATGACGACGTTGGGTCGTCTTTGTTTCATGGCAAATGGCTACAAAGGAAACCAGGGAGAAAAAGAAAAACGGAAACAAAGAAAAGAAGAAGAAGAAACGGAAGGAAACCAGGGAGGACAGGGAGGAGGCCCGGTCTCTGTCGCCACAAACAGACCAAAAAAAAAAAAGAAGAGAAAACGAAGACATAAAAGAAGAAAAAAAAACTGAAACTAGGGAGGAGCATTGGGGTTGAAGAACGTACCACTCCAACGAAGAAGCTGAAGAACGTACCACTCAACGGGACGTGGAGGAGCAGCAGCAAGAAGAAGAAGAAGAAGAGGAAACGGGTGTCGCAGCGGTGGACGAGGCGTCGGCTCTTCCTCTTCCCTTCTTTTTTTGGTTGAAAAAAAAAATGTGAAGGGGTATTGCAACGTTTTTGCCCTCCCTTTCTCTCTCTTTTCCTCTTACCAAACTGGCACTTGGCGGAAACTGGAAAGACAGCCGAAGGGAAGAGAGTTGATTAGAAGGAGGGGGAGGGCGGGGCTAGGTTTTTTGGTAACGGATGTCATTCAATAACCGCAACCATATTCTGTAAAAAATAGGAGAACAAGAGAAGAGGAGATGCATGGGAAAAGGGAGCAGGCTGCTTAACGTCTCTCGATTACCGTTTCGAACTACCGCTGCCGGTGAAAGCGGTTGCCACTGTGACTGGAGGAAGAAGCCGACGCCGGAAGGAGGGGCGGACTCGTCACGAAGCCATGAGCATCATGCACACGTCCAGTGCATTCATGGAAACCTTTTGTCGTTTTGCCCTCACTATTTTAAAATCTTAACTTACAAGCCGTTTCAACTTTTAAATTCAGAAAACGTTACTTTTAAGAAAAAAAAAAGTTAAAAAAACGTCTGATGCATGATGCACGGCGAGTGCCCTAGACTAACGCATTTAACAACATTGATCAACGCTGATTTAATACTCACAAGCTGAAATAAAAAAGCCCTGCCTCCTCTACGTTGGAGTCCTTGTGCATGCTCAAGAAAAAACAAGACCAAGGGGATGGCTTAATTTGAAATGTTTTAGGAAAAACCTAAAACGCGGTTACAATTTTTACAATTTATTTTATGAGCTAGTAATTTTTTTGAATTTCAGGTTGTTTGTTACGTCCTTTCACGCAGGTGAAAGGGCTCCAATCAATTTGCAGGTGAACAGGAATAACAAACAATGTGTCCATTTGGTATTTACCTTGTTGCTAAAATTTCATGGGGTCCAAATTCCAGGGGCCTATAAAACTATACTGCAAGTAAAAGAAAATATTTGAAAATTCCAAATGTGGCCACCGTGGCAGTCATACAAAACAAACGAAAGGTGCAAACGAATTCAAAAAGATTAGAAATGAGAATAACTAAAGGCTAATTTGATGGCTTAGAAAAATAGTTCTGGAACCAACAATTCCATAATCATTTGCCTATATAGTGCATAAGACGAATAATTTTCATTCTTCCTAGTTCATTTTCTGTTTGATTTCCTAGAACCATAATTCCAAATTTTTGTTTTTTTGCTGGGTGTTGGGCCCGTAGAAGAAGGTGGAAGGTCCCAATAACTGTCGGACATGCATGATAACCTCTCACATTTATGTATATGTCATAGTAATAGGATGTATTTAGCACATCATCAAGTCCTTTTGTTTGTGTTCTGAGTTTCATTCTCACTTTATAATTGGATATGCAAAAAACTCTCTCTCTGCAAAGGGTCACAGCAACCCTCTCTGGTGGGGAGAGAGTGAGAGAGGGACATAAGGAGAGACATCCGGTCCATCATCGGTCTGATTTCGGCGGAATAGAGACAGATGAAGGGAGAAAGCCGGAATAGAGACAGATGAAGAGAGAAGAAGAAGACAAAATATCAAAGAAGAAAACATTGAATCCACCTGCAAACGGTTTGGGTTTTCTCCATGCAAAGCCAAGCTCCGTTAGGAGGTTGCCACCTGCAAACGGTTTGGGTTTTCTCCATGCAAGGCCATCAACTTCGCCAAGCTCCGTTAGGAGGTTGGCCTGTCGTCGGTCTGGATTTCTTGTCCCGATGAAGAAGATAGAACAGCGGAGGAGAGAGAAAAGAAACGCGGAAAAGGAACATTTCAAAACAAATTAAGATTCCAACTTTTAGCTATCGTCCAAATTTGTTTTCAAAAGTATAAATCCAAAATTAGCAAACACAATTTGAAAATGTGAATTTTGTTTTCATTTCACCGATTTCAAAAATAAATTTTTAATAACTTCTTTCTATTTCTATATTTTAAGGCATTAAATGGGCTTCAATGGAAAATTCCAGGTTTTAGTTTCTTAATTCTAATAACAAAATATCTCATTTGTTTAATAATCTCAATTCAAAGTCAACAGATTCTAGTTGTACGACTGTATCAAACATTCCCTAAGGGCGTTTCAGGGTTTAGAATTTTCATTCAAGAATGAAAATTCCATAATTTCAATTTCCTAATTCCAGAAACAAAATACTTTATTTGTTTAACAATTTTCATTTCTTAAAAAATGAACAATTTGATTCTGAAATTTTATTATTCTGGATAGACCAAACGCGCCTAGGGAAACCACCAAATTGAAAGATAATGATCGTCATGACGGCTATGAGCAAACAATTGTGTAAATTATTATGACAGAAATGCTTAGCTGCGGTAACTATAAGTGGTTTTAAACACTTTGAAACTAGAATTCTTTGATTGTCTACCCTCCACCCATGCTTTCGTGATGACCACCATTGTCAACAATTCCTGGCGTCATGATTGCCACCTAGGCGTCCTTGAGCGTGTTCTCTACTTACCATCGCTGCTCGACGGCAGCCATCTCTGTCCCTCAATGTTTTCGGCCATCCCATCAGCGAGTCTCCTATTTGAGCGCAAGGAAGCGCACTTCGGCGCAGTTTGGTGCCGAACAAGGAAACACTTCGGTTAATGCACACGGATAATCATCAGATTCGAGAATTCCTCTGACTGTATATCACATAACATGTACCTGCTCTGTAAATAACATCAATTTTTTTTTTACTTTTACTTTTTTAGGACAAGGGAGGCGTGTAGGGGTGATTAGTCATCACTAAAGAGACAATGGTGTAAGCCAGTAGCAAAGCTGCGAAGCTCCATGTGGGCGAAGCAAGGGAAGTGAAAGAGAGGGAAAGGAATGGATGGAAGGGAATGGAGAACAAAGGAAAGAAAATGATCATCCATTCATTTCAGATTCAATCTCTCCATTTTTGGAGGGATTGGAATTACATTAAAAACTTATTTCTTTTATCTCTATTTGCGAAGGGATTGGAATTACATTAAAAACTCATTTCTTTCCTCTCCCTTTTCTTTCCTTTCCCTTACATCCAAGGAGAGTTATTAGTTCTCTCTTCTTCTTCCTTTCCTTCCATATTAATTAGTCATCCAAACATAAGAAAGGTCTTTCTTCCTCTTCATTTCCCTAAGAGGAAATCAGTATGTCCTTCTAATTGTAAGCCCGAGCTTCTCCATGGGAGCCAACCTGGTACACCCAACATCAACTCTTCTATGGTTGTTGCCTTGTTGGGAACCTACTGCCTTGTAGCTGCCATTACAAAGAGGAAATCAGTATGTCCTTCTAAGCCTGAGCTTCTCCATGGGAGCAAACCTGGTACTCCCAACATCAACTCTTTTATGGTTGTTGCGAACCTATTGCCTACAGCAAGGTTTAGGTAAGGAGCACACATTTTAGCTAGGGTTCTGTAACATATTCCTGGCAAGCACTAATTGGGGTGAATATGTCTAAAAGTAGAACACGAAAAAGATGCCATCTTCAAGTAATGATCTTAAATTGTTAAAGATGACACAGGTTTTTTAGACAAGGCATGTATCATCACAGAGGAGGGCATGACAAAGGAAGGAAAATCCATGGAGACGCTGTACAGTAACTCAAGTAGAACAAATGACGATCCTCATCTCTGTAATCCACATTTTTGCCAGTACCATCATTTTCAACACCATCCTTTCTCAGCTGCAGACTTTCTCTGTGCAACGGTGGAGCATCATGAACACCAAATTGACCAAAAAAAAAAAGAAAACAAAAATTAAAGTTCCACTTGCTTTGCTTCAGTCGATCCTCTACATCATGCTCATCTTTGTTGTGCCTCTCTATGACGCCGTTTGTGTCCCTTTTGCACAGCACATCTCCGGCTTCGAGTCTGGTATCTCACCATGGCAGCGAACTGCTATTGGATACAACAACTTTCTCCAAGGTGGCTGCAGCTCTCGTCGAAAATGAAAGACGAAAGATGGCTGTATTCTCTAACCAGAAAATCTCAATATTCTCGATCACACCACAGTTTTTCATTTTTGGACTCTGAAATGTACATTGCATTTGGTCTCATTGAGTTATTGTACAAGCAGTCCCTAGCAGGAATGCAGTCTTTCTTGACTGCTGTAACACACTGTCGATACCCATTTGGCTTCTTCCTGAGCTAATTTCTGGTCTCCTGAGTGAATAAGATCACCTCAGCCAATTTTAACAAAGGGATTGCTCTCAGATATTGTTCTCAACAACAACTTTCTCCAAGGTGGCTGCAGCTCTCGTCAAAAGAAGACGCTGAGTTTACTCTAGGAGCAGCGCAAATGAAACTGCACTTTAATGTCTGATCATCTCCCTTCTTTTTCTATTGATTGTGCTACTGGAGAGAAACAGTAAAAGGGAACAAGATTTTCTTCAGTAGATGCATTCACAGGTTGAAAATGAGTCTTCTTGACTTTAAAAGCTCATCATTCAAAGCCCAACGAAGGCCTTGAACTTGACGCTATTGATTATAATTGAATGAGGTAAAAAACTTCCAATTATTATTGCATAATGCATATTTTATTTTGGAAGATCTTGAACTTTGTCTTCTCAAGTAATAAGCATACTGTTTGTAATTTTGTGAATCTGCCATTTCTGATTTGCCTTCTTAATGTTAGTTACACGATTGTTCTTTGTCTTACATTAAACCCATGCAAGCTTTTATAGGACTTGATACTCTGAAGTGAAGCTGTTGGTTCTGTTAAGGGTTCTCAATCAAATGGTGGTTTGGCACCAAGAAGAAAGAGCTGACAGTAGTAGAAAGCTTAATTTAGATTGTCGTTATATGCCACTATGCTTTCAATTGTGCCTACGCTGGAACCTGCAACTAAGGCACCTTCTGTGAAATTGCCTCAAGGTGTCTGAAAGATTGGGCCTAAGGCAGCCTCCAGAAAGAGAGACGTAGCTCAAGTTCAGATAGCAGTTTGGAAGAGGACGAGGTAAATGCAGCGTTACATGTATTTATAATAAACAATTGTAAAATTGCATGGTGGTTAAGTAAGTAAGGTGATAGTACTCCTATTTGCACAGGCAGGTGCAGGAAAGTCAGCTGTGCCTTTAAAGAAGGTTCCATGGTCAGCAAGTATTGCAACAACTTGGCCTGAAACTGCACCGAAAAGGAAAGTTGAATCAAGTGATAGTTATCGGTCTAATAATCATGATTCTTTTAGGAGGAAAGCCCTTAAAGTGATGAAGAATAACTTCCAAAGAAAAAGTTGGAAACTCCAGTTAGTTTCTTGTCATATTCTTTCCACCTGTTTCCAGTGACTGTTTCGCCACTTCTTTTTGCTTTTTAAATAAATGCTATTATTTCAGTCAACCTTGTTTCAAACATGGCAAAGGGCTGCTCAAGAAGAGAGTAGCATGATGAAAAGGGAGTTCAGATGAAAGCAAAACAAAGATACGCTTCTTCTATGCCCTTGGTTGCAACTATTCTGCCAATCAGGGTGCAAGCTGGAACTTCTTAAAAATTTCACACGTTATATTTTTCTTCAAATTCTAATTTTGTCTACCCTTTGTCTCTCTGTCTTTGGATGTTGGAAGCATGTACTAACAAAAGATTTTTTTTTTCAATGTTTACATGAAAAACTTTCTCTCTCTCTCTCTCTCTCTCTCTCTATATATATATATATATATATATATATATATATATATATATATATATATATATATATATATTGCAGTGGACTTCTTTCTCTCATTCTCTCTCTCGATATATATATGTATATATATTGGAACTGTCGGGGTATGTTCCTAAAATTTATGGTAAGTAGTAGAAACGGTCACGTGACGCCCCAATGTAATTAACAACTAACACAAAAAGGAAACAGAGACAAAGATGGTTTTTTTTTTTGGAAGTCTTTTTTTGGTAGAGTCACTATAACCTAGTGGAAGCTTAACAATCACACACGTCCGGTAGTTAGGCCTAGGACCAATCTACCAATTCCTTACATATAAATCGATTGCATGCCTTCGGTCTGGACATATATATTAGATGATAATTCTGGTTTTTTCCCCTTTTATCCATTCCATTTTTTTCCCAATTAAGAGAAATACTAGTGGGTGTTATTCTCATGAAAGAAAAAGAAGTTTTTTTGGGACTTCGTTTTTGACTCTTTGGTTTCCCATTTGCATTAGTGAATTAATTTTCTTTTTCCTTTTCGCCTAAAACATGGGCTACATTCTATTTTCCTAAAAATGTAGGGGCTGTTTGGGACAGATCTTCCTTTAGTTACAAAGCGACAAGATGTTCGGAAGTCAAGTAAAACTGGGCATTTTGGTAATTGAGGACTGTTATAAATATGGCGGGCTTGGCGGGTTTTCGTCCAAGGACCATACCAACAGCGGCGGAAACGAAGTACCATTTCATATTTTTTTTCTTTTGTGCACGGCTCTGTCGTTTTATTATTCTTTCTGTCACTTTGCGCGCCCCTTTTTCTTTCTTTTACTCGAGTTTCTGCTTCTCAGGTGGTGACCATCTTTTCCTTTTCTTTACTCGAGTTTCTGGTTTCGTGGAAAGTCGCAAAAAATGTCACAGCCCACATTCCTTGATGAAGAGGAGAGGCCTGTTGGCAAGGGAGCGATGGCGGACGTAAAGAGGGACAAATTTATGAAGCAGCTGGCCCAATTGCCGGATGAAGATCCAGAGATGTACAAAGAGAGGCCTGTTAAGGATACGGCAAACATATCTTGTCTCAATATGGATGGCGTCCAGGAAAAGGCATTGGGAAGAAGACGGTGGCGGATGTGCATCCCTATATCCCTACGCCTCGTCGGTTTAGCATGCAACCAACAAGTCTGGATCAGCTAGAGAAACCATTGGAGGCAGAAGCGGATGAAATTAAAAACGAAAAATAGAGTAACCAGTTTGGAGTTTTAGATAGTTTTACTGTCTTCCTGCAGCCTTTCATTGGAAATGCACCTTAAAACTGTTCTTCAACTCATACAAATGCACCTCACGAGTTTCTTTAGCAGCTAGAGAAAGACAAGGCCAGGATTGTCGTTTGGCCTGATTTTAGGATTTCGTTGCTTTTACTTGTTAATGTCCACTGATCTATGTGTTCCTTGCTAGAGAAGTACTCCGTTTTGTTGTACCTGGTTATACACTTTGTGTTGTTAATTAAGTATTTTAGTTGTTCATTATTTCAGTTGGTTTGGGATGTTTCCTAGACAAGGTGAGGATAGCTTGCTGCCTAACATGTCGTGTTACTGTTTACAGAAGCAAGCCACCTCAAAGAAGTATCTTCACTCTCATTTTACAAGCACTCGGTCTTTAAAGCATATGTACACACACACAGTGACACAGAGGGAGAGAGAGAGAGTTGTTTATGACTTTTAAAAAGAATCCTATGTCATGTTATAGCTTGCTGTAACTTTTCTTTGACGGCGGCATGTGCCTAGTAATGAAGGTCCCGTACTAACTTTTTTGCATTAGGGCTTCATTTGGTGATAGGTACCTGTAGCTGCCATTACTAAGAGGAAATCAGTATGTCCTTCTAATTGTAAGCCTGAGCTTCTCCATGTGAGCCAACCTGGTACACCCAACATCAACTCTCCTATGGTTGTTGGGAACCTACTGCCTAGTAGCTGCCATTACAAATAGGAAATCAGTATGTCCTTCTAAGCCTGCGCTTCTCCACGGGAGCGAACCTGGTACTCCCAACATCAACTCTTTTATGGTTGTTGGGAACCTATTGCCTACAGCAAGGTTTAAGCAAGGAGCAGACATTTTAGCTAGGGTTCTGTAACACATTCATGGCCAGTACTAAATGGGATGGATATGTCCAAAAGTAGATCATGAAAAAGATGCCATCTTCTAGTAATGATCTTAAATTGTCAAAGATGACACAAGTTTTTTAGACAAGGCATGTATCATCACAGAGGAGATCCTCATCTCCGTAATCCACATTTTTGCAAGTACCATCATGTTCAACACCATCCTTCCTCAGCTACAGACTTTCTCTGTGCAACGGAGGAGCATCTTGAACAGCAAATTGACAAAAAAAAAAAATTGAAGTTCCAGTTGCTTTGCTTCAGTCGATCCCCCTACATCATGCTTGTCTTTGCTGTGCCTCAATATGATGCCGTTAGTGTTCCTTTTGCACAGCACATCTCTGGCTTCGATTCTGGTATCTCACCATTGCAGCGAATTGCTATTGGACTGTTCACAACAACTTCCCGGTTGATACACCCACCCTTAGTCAACACTGATTTAATACTCACAAGCTGAAATAGAGCCGTGCCTCCTCTACCATGGACTCCTTGTTCATGCTCAAGAAAAAGCAAGACAAAGAGGATGGCGTAATTTGAAGTGTTGTAGGAAAAACCTAAAACGTGGTTAATGTTCTGCAATTGCATAAAGGAACTAGATGAAATACTTTCTAACTTTTAGTACAATTTTTACAATTTATTTTGTGAGCTAGTAATTTTTTTAATTTCAGGTTGTTTGTTACGTCCTTTCACGTAGGTGAAAGGGCTCAAAACAATTTGCAGGTGAAAAGGAATAACAAACAATGTGTCCTCCTGGTATTACCTTGTTGCTAAAATTTAAGGAGTCCAAATTCCAGGGGCCTATAAAACTATACTACAAGTAAAAGAAAATATTTGAAAATTCCAAATGTGGCCACCCTGGCATTCATACAAAACAAACGAAAGGTGCAAATGAATTCAAAATGATTAGAAATGAGAATAACTAAAGGCTAATTTGATGGCTTAGAAAAATAATTCTGGAACCAAGAATTCCATAATCATTTGCCTATATAGTGCATAAGAGGAATGATTTTCCTTCTTTCTAGTTCATTTTCTGTTTGATTTCCTAGAATCATAATTCCAAATTTTTTTTTTTTACTGCGTGTTGGGTCCATAGAAGACGGTGGAAGGTCCCAGTAACTGTCGGACATGCATGATAACCTCTTACATTTTTCTCATTTTCATTATCTCAAGCATATATCTGGCAGATTTGTTTCATTTTTTTTTGCTGTTTCATGTATATGTCATATGTAATAAGCACGTATTTAGCACATCTGCAAGTCCTTTTGTTTGTGTTCTGAGTTTCATTCTCATGTTATAATTGAATAAGCAATAACCAAATAAAACGAGTTATATATACAAATATGAATCAATCAATATACATGGGGTCATCCATAGGTTAGCCTGTCCTAGCGATACTTTTTATAAATCGAAATTGGAACACCAAAAAGTGCAACAAGTATGAAAATAAAGTGTTTGTGAAATGCATGTTTGTTGGAGAAAAAACAAACTAGCAAGATTATTATCTGATCAATATTATCATTTAGTTATAGACAATTGCAGCAACGTTTATAAAATAAGGTGAAATACGCGAATAAGATGAATAAGAGAGCTAAAAAATAGAGGTTTTATTTGCACCTGCTTTTATGTTATCAACATTTTTGCTTTATTCACATACAAAGAACTAGTCTAAAAGCATCTATAACTAAAACCACCTACATGAGGCCTTTTGAACATAATGTATGTAACTTAAACCATGCAGAACTAAAACCTTTCCAAACACTAATTACCTGCGTAAAATCAACAATGGATAGAGGCCGGATCAAATTCAGAGTGCAAACTGTTTATGTGCCTACATAGACTTGGATGAGAAAGAATACATGAAAATTGTTCTTCAAAAACAAAACAAGAGATCCAATCATCAACAACGAAAAAACCATCTTGTCCAAAATTCCAAAGAACTTAGCCATATACATCATGAATATTTAGGATGTTTGGCATTTCGTTTAATTTTTTAATAGTTAAATCAATCAAGGACCACATAACACCTACAAGCTTATGTATTGTATTTTCACTAATAAAAAGTAGTAAATAACAAGTAAGAGGTCCTAGTAAACTGAAAAGCATCAAAACAGCTTCGTTATCTGAACACTAAAGTGAAAATGCGTAAGTAACAGTCATCGACCTATGATTGGTGTATACACAATATTGTGTATAGTCAACGAAAAACGAAGTCCGTCGTCATGTATCATGTATCCAAAGAACATCAATGGTTAAATCCAGAACCCTTACAGAGATAGAGAGAAGGAGATTTGTATCGAGGGTCGTCGACGGGCCATTGCTGGCCAGCTGCCCTTAATAGAGAGAGAGAGAGAGAGAGAGAGAGAGAGAGAGAGAGAGAGAGAGAGAGAGAGAGAGAGAGAGAGAAGGGCTGCCAGCCGGCAGCTCTCATTCGGCATTGTGTTGGAGCGATGATGATTCAACTACTGGTCGTCCACGAATCCTTAGAGGAGAAACCCAAAGCGAAGGACAAGGCTTCTACTGGAAACTCTAGGTATTGCTTCTTCTTTCTTTCGTCAAGCCGAGAAGGTCTGGATTTTGTCTCTTGTTCTCCTTGATAGAGTTTGACGTTGCTTCTGTCGGAATATTGAGTTCGATGGTGCTTTATTGGAAAAGTGATGGTCCATGCCCTTATTTATTTATTTTTTTTTTTTCATTACCTCTTGTTTTTCTGGTTCTTTGTCTACCTTTCTTTTTCATTTTTTAAAAGATTTTCCTATTATAATTCTTGATTTGCGGCAGTATAGCATTCGTTTTAGTGAGCAGAGAGACCTCATTGTCAGAGCAGTAGGTCCCTTGACAGGACCTGCAAGTAAAGCTCATTCACTTCCCTGGTACCCCCTCCTTTTTCTAGTGTCATGGCCTGTTCTTTCTTTTCATGGTAAGTTCGATGTAGATGCTTAAAGATAATCATTCATGCCAGTAGATGAAGAAGTGGCAGTTTTATCTTTGATTAGAAGTTTGAGTGGAGTGAGTTCTTCAACAGAAAATGGAAATACATGTTAAAGAGGAATGTCCCAAGGTGGCCAACAACAGTTACGATCAGCTCATTTCACATTCAAATTCCTCCAACCTGGCTTACGACCATTATGATGAAGCGTTGGATGGAAATCTGATTAATGATGGACAGGTTGCCAACGGCAGTTATGGCAAGAATAATTCCTCCAAGAAGATTAATGACAAATTGAACAACAATGGAAAGTCTATCTTGCATTCAAATGACTACAGTCATGATACGCCCAAATCCAACGTATCCAACAATTGCAGCAATGGAAAGATCAATCAGGAATTACACACTATCCATGATCATCAAAATCTAGTGCATGATTGTCGATCTGAAACGGTAGGAGGAGCAATTAAACAAAATCCTCCTCCAACGATTCCATGATCATTCTTGCAGTTACAAAACTGTTTTATATATTGTAATGTCATACATGAGACTAGTGTACCAAGAAATAATAGCAAGAGGCCTTTTTGATCGTCGATGTAGGTTGCCTCCAACCGAACCATGTAACCTTGTCTTCTCTCTCTCGTCTCTTCTCTCCTCTTTTGCTTCCTCGGTATCAGAGCCACTACAAGCTTTCACCGGCAGATTGGTCTTGGAAACCTTGAAGGTGCAAAAAGTCGGCATTCTATAAGTGCCACCCTTGCTGTCCAAGGAAGCCCGCTCATCAGAGAAGGCGTAACTCTCTTTGGGCATTGGTGACCATGGCACCTTCCTCTTCAGCAGCTTCATCAACCAGTTTGCTTTACCCTTATCCAATGAATCTGAATGTATCCAATTTTGTCTCTTTGAAGCTGACGCACACAAATTTTTTGCTGTGGAAGACACAAATATTAGCCCTCATTGAAAGCCAAGACATGGAGGGTTTTCTTAATGGTTCAACCCCTGCCCCACCGAGCCATATTATTGATCCCGTTGATCCGCAACAGTTGATCTCCAACCCCAAGTTTGAATCATGGCGTCGATCAGATCGTCTTATAAAAGGATGGATTACCGGTACGTTGTCTGAAAATGTCCTTGGATTAGTTGTTGGGCTTAACTCTTCTCAAGAGATTTGGTCCACTCTTGTTGATGCTTTTGCTCAAGAATCCTAAGAACGAGGATTCCATCTTACCCACATGCTTACGACATGTAAAAAGGGTAATGATGCCCTTGAAGTCTATGTTGCCAAGTTCAAAGCCATCTGTGATGACTTGGCTGCTATAGGAAAATCTATTGGAGACAAAGAAAAAGCTTTTTGGCTTCTCCAAGGATTAGGAAGAGGCTACGAGCCCTTCGTTATGGTGCAGAGGACAGTACAATAGAGGAGGACGTGGAGGGGGATTCAACAATTTTACTACCTCACACAGAGGAGGCTACAATTCAAACCACACAAATCCTCCTCAAACACCAAAAATCGATGGTGCACCCAACTCTTCCAAAGGTATTATATGCCAAATCTGCAACAAAAGAAATCACTCGGCGATAAAGTGTTACAATCGATTTAATCATTCCTTCATAGAGGAAGATGCCACTCAAGCCCTCGCAGCTATCACTACCAATGACTCGCATGATTCTGGCTGGCTGGTCGACACTAGAGCTACAACACATATGACAAGAGATGCAGGTAAACTTAAGAATATCTCCTCTTATTTTGGCTCCGATACAGTTATTGTTGGGAACGGGCAGCGACAGGCAAAATAATGGCAACAGGGACTGAACATGGTGGACTTTATGCAGTAAATAACGGCAGCCCTCAAGTAGCAAATAATGGCAGCGATCATAAGGCCTTCTTTTCTTCTAGATTCCGACGGGTGACGAAGGATTTTTGGCATGCACGTTTGGGACATCCTCAGTCTAGTGTTCTTTCTTTTCTAAAAAGTCAGAAATATATTGATGTTTTACCTAATGGTTCTCTTTCAGTTTGTGCTAGTTGTCAAATGGGAAAATCTTGCAAACTGACTTTTATTGAGAAAGATGATATTTTTTATTTACCACTGGAGAAAATTCATAGTGACCTATGGGGACCGGCTCCTATTTTATCCAGAGAGGGATATCGATTTTATGCTATATTTGTTGATGACAATAGCCGCTTTACATGGTTTTATCCACTAAAGCATAAATCTGAATTCTTTGATGCATTTGTTCATTTTCACAAAATGGTAGAGTATCAATTTGATAGGAAAATAAAAATTTTCCAAAGTGATGCAGGAGGTGAATACACTAGTTCTCGCTTCATAGCATATCTTGACAATCTTGGAATTAAACGACAATACTCATGCCCCAAAACGCCTGAGCAAAATGGAAAAGCAGAGCGCAAACATCATTCTATCACAGAATTGGGTCTCACACTACTTTTTCATTCACATGCGCCAAAGAGTTTCTGGACTGACGCCTTTTCTGCTGCTGTTTTTGTCATGAATAGGCTTCCGACTACGACGTTGTCTATGGAATCACCTTTCTCCCTAATATTTAAACAGATTCCTGACTATTCCAGCATGAGGATTTTTGGCAGCCAGTGTTTTCCTTATTTGAAAGGGTATGCTCACAACAAATTTGACCCTAAATCTGTTCCATGTGTCTTCATTGGATATAGCACATTACACAAGGATTATAAATGCTTCGAACCAAATTCCAGACGTGTATACATATCGAGGCATGTTGTATTTGATGAAAATTCATTCCCTTTCAAACATCCATCTTCTCTTTACAAGGATGGTGTCATGGACAGTGACTTTACATCTTTTGTTGATGAAGACATTACTATTAATGCAAACATGCCAAGTTCTGCTCACCATGAATCTGGTCTCAACACTAGACCAGATCCTCGTCTTAACGTCTATGATGATTTCCAACAAGATGTGTCACTTGTTACACATTTTGATAGTACTGCAGTCGATCCACCATCCACCTGACTCACATGATCCAACGTCCACCTCTACATCAAATCTACGTCATTCAAAGACTGATACTATCACAAATCCTCCATCGACCTCTATGGAAACTCAAGCGGTGGTAACTCGAACCATGACCACTAGAGCTATGGCTAGAATTCGCAAACCGAATCCTAAATATGCCAATGTTCATACCATTTATTTAAATATTCCCAAAGAACCTAAGAGAATCTCACAAGCTCTTCAGCATGATGGATGGAGAGCGGCCATGGAAGAAGAAATAAGTGTGTTGCACTCTAATAATACTTGGGATTTAGTTCCAAAAGACAAATCCATGAATGTCCTTGGCTCAAAATGGGTTTTCAAAACCAAACTCAAAGCTGATGGAAGTCTTGATCGTTTGAAGGCTCGTTTGGTTGCCAGAGGCTTCACTCAAGTAAAAGGAATTGATTATCAAGAGACTTTTTCTCCTGTCATCCGACCAACTACTATACGGCTTATTCTTTCTATTGCAACCATCTTCAATTGGAGCATAAATAGTTAGACGTCAAAAATGCCTTCCTCCATGGATCTCTTCGTGAAACTGTTTACATGTCTCAACCTCCGGGTTTTGAAGATCCTCTTCTACCGCATCATGTTTGCCGTCTTCGAAAGGCGTTATATGGACTCAAGCAAGCATCTAGAACTTGGTTTCAACGACTAAGTGATTTTCTTTTCACTTATGACTTTCAGAGTTGCCACTCTGATCCATCTATGTTTGTCTTTCGTGGCAACAATCATTGTCTCATTCTCTTAGTTTATGTTGATGATATGGTTCTTACGGGCAGCTCCTCTAGATTGATTCAGAATTTCATATCCATCTTGAGAAAGAATTTCCTGTAAAAGATATGGGGCAGCTGAGTTACTTTCTTGGGATCGAAGTTTTACATACTTGCGATGGTTTTTTTCTCACTCAAGGAAAATACGCTCAAGACATTTTCGAACGAGCTAAGATGCTGGATTGCAAGCCTATCAGTACTCCTATGGCTGCCAAACTGGATCTTCTAAATACATCACCGTTTCCAGATGCTACTCTCTATCGCACCATCGTTGGGGCCTTACAATACTTAACCATCACTCGACCAGCGATAGCTTTTTCGGTAAACTTCATCAGTCAATTCATGCAAAGTCCAACACAAGCTCATTTTAAAATTGCCAAATGGATCCTCCGATACATCAAAGGGACTATCAACCATGGCATTCAAATTCTTTCTCAAAGTACTTCAGATTTATATGCTTTCTCTGATGCCGACTGGGCTGGATGTCATACCACTAGAAGATCCACGATAGGATATTGCACCTACCTAGGAGCAAATTGCATTTCTTGGAGTGTGAAGAAACAATCCACAGTCGCAAGGTCCAGCACCGAAGCAAAATATCGCTCCATGGCATCTACCGGTGCAAAATTAGTTTGGCTTCTACATGTTCTTCAAGACATCGGCATTACACTCACTAGAGCGCCTATTCTTCAATGTGATAACATTAGCACTATTCACTTAGCAAAAAATAATGTCTTTCACAATCGATCAAAGCATATTCAAATCGATTATCATTATGTGTGAAAAATGACCACTTCCGGACGACTAATTCCTAGATTCGTCAACTCCCACAATCAGATTGCTGACATATTCACAACAGCCTTGGGGAAGGAACAATTTTTTGGCTTACGTGACAAACTCAACGTCATAAGCCGGTTTCGTTTGAGGGGGCGTGTTAAAGAGGAACGTCCCAAGGTGGCCAACAACAGTTACGATCAGCTCATTTCACATTCAAATTCCTCCAACCTGGCTTACGACCATTATGATGAAGCGTTGGATGGAAATCTGATTAATGATGGACAGGTTGCCAACAGCAGTTATGGCAAGAATAATTCCTCCAAGAAGATTAATGACAAATTGAACAACAATGGAAAGTCTATCTTGCATTCAAATGACTACAGTCATGATACGCCCAAATCCAACGTATCCAACAATTGCAGCAATGGAAAGATCAATCAGGAATTACACACTATCCATGATCATCAAAATCTAGTGCATGATTGTCAATCTGAAACAGTAGGAGGAGCAATTAAACAAAATCCTCCTCCAACGATTCCATGATCATTCTTGCAGTTACAAAACTGTTGTATATATTGTAATGTCATACATGAGACTAGTGTACCAAGAAATAATAGCAAGAGGCCTTTTTGATCGTCAATGTAGGTTGCCTCCAACCGAACCATGTAACCTTGTCTTCTCTCTCTCGTCTCTTCTCTCCTCTTTTGCTTCCTCTTTTCTTTAAATGGAAATATAGACTCTCCAATGGGTACCGTTGTTGCTACAATGGATGCGTTGTAGCCTCCGTGAACATTGAAATGCTCGGCATTGCTCTTGCCTGATGCAGGCTTCACACTAGACTTGTCGTTTATTCACAAATTTACTATTTGATGGGGACCTGATGAGCTTGTAGTATCGATCCTTTGTGTGTCCGTTAAGTCGATAGTTTGTGCAATATAAGGAGGATCCTTGTTTAGTATTAAAGGAAACCCGACCAACATGATCAACTGTAGAAGTACCGATCCTAGCTTCTGATTATTTTTCTTCTTTGCAATATGAGTACATACTTTGTTAATTGAGGGCAGAGGACCATGCAACAAATCTGTCCTCTAAACATACAATATGATTCATTTAAACAAATAAAAAATAGAATCACTTTACCCTCTTGAAATTTTCTTGCCCTAGATTTTAGGGCACCACATGAACACATTGAAAGAACATCACAAGAATCCAATTCATCCTCAAATGTTTTTAGTCCAGTGCAATATGCTGCAACTGCCATTGTTTCTTGTGTTGCCTACAAATAGCATATTTCAGTTGGTTTTCCTTAGTGCTAGTCTTTGGGTATATCTCTCTTTCAGTTCAACCCAAACATCTCTAGTAGTGGAAACATACATGAACCCATTTGCTATTTCATGGACACGAATTGAAGATCCATGAAAGGACCATGATATTGCAATGAGCCCACAAGATATATTCAGGGGACAATGAAAGGAAGCAAGAAGATTGCCATAAACAAACACATACTTGATTTTGGCCACCAAGGCCATCATCTTAGAGTGGCTCCAAGTGGCACAATTTCTCCTCTATCAATGGCTTAGACACCAAGATAGCACCAAAATTGTCACTGCCGTAGAGATAGAAAGGATTCATAAAATCTTGATTCTGCTCAGTATGCATCTCATGACCAAACCCAACACCTGAAGAATTGTCATGAACCTCCATGTCAACCCTTATGAAAAAAAGAAAGTTCAGAATCAAGCATTGTAAAACTTCAAGATTGGGAACCCTAATTCTCTGATGCCATGTAAAGTAATAGAGCAGCTATATAGAAACAGAGGAAATCAAAGTAATAGGAAGGTTGCGTGAGAGAGATGAGAAGCAATAATTGGGCATTTCTATTATTAGTTGATCAAACAAAATGACTTTATATACAAGAAAGGAAGAAAGAGGTCATACAGTTAACAATTAGCCAATGAGAGCTTAGCTCCAGAAAGCTCTGAGTGGAGAAAATGACTTCAGCTCCTTTGTAATTATTCTGCCACCATACAACTAGATAAAAGATAAGCTGGATGTTAGAATTGCTACAAATTCCTTATCATTTTAACAATCCACAATTGCATTGTCATAATTTTGAGTTTCATGCCTTCCCATCTGCATTTCCCTCCATATTTATCTAGCTAGTGGGCAAGTAATGAGAACATGGTCCACATCCTCTACCACTTTTTTGCAGAATTTATATATAAAATCCATGGATATATCAAGATGTTGTAGCCTAGTATGGGCGAGGCGTTGCTTTGCACAAGTCATATACATCACCCAACTAACTCTCAAGTGGCACAGTCCTTCAAATCTACTCTCTCCACTTCTCACCTGCCTTTTTCTTACACATGATTTTGATAGATCTATAGTCATTAAGTTGTTCTATTGAAGCTTACAAATGGCAATAATAACAGTCATTTTCTCAGGTGTATCATTCCATCCTTAACATGCAATATTATATGTGATGCCACCGATTGCATGCATTGCATTGAATTTTCAACTCAATTTCGTAAAACTTCTTTTATGTATTAAGCTACTTCAACATCATCATGTTATGACTCCAATCTTCCAGCTAGAAGGATAGCTTTCTCCCATTCTATAAATAACATCATATGATATATTTAATCTTCCTGTATCACCACAATAGGCTTGTGCAAGTCTAACAACTGCCAACCTTGTGTTTACCCATCCAAAATGAATTTTTATTTATGTACTTCCTCATCATAAATGACTGGTTTCTATCCTCTCCATACACCCAGAGGATATTCCAAGCACAATGAAAGCATCCATTTCCACCAACCTGCAAATATTAGCACATCTATCCCTATATGGGCTGCATATTGTGTCTCATTCAATGAGATGAAATTGTTTCTCTTGAACATTAGATCCCCATATGAATCAGAACACACGCTCTCCAATTTAATTAAGGTTGATCTTAGCTTAAGACAAACTTACAACAAGGAAATCCTTTGAAGCACTTTGGTACTACTTCTGGATCAGAATATAGATAAAGAATCACAACACATGGAGACATCTCATTATTTTCATATAAAATTAAAATATGGTGAACTAACTAACTGATCCATCAATTGCTGAAAGAACGTAACACACAAAAATGTATATTTGATCTTTGAAACAGTTCGAATCATTTGTATAATAATTAGTTTTATATGTTTTACCAAGAAGGTCTATAGTTCAAGTCTATATAGCCACATGCCTATATAATAATATTGTATAATATATTTGTATTCATATAACTAGACTAGCAAAGTAAGTAGTTAAGTAGTCCTTTTTTATTTGTACAATGTTCATTTTTTTGTATATGAAGCTACTCCAGCTTCTCACCATTTGAATACTACCAATTTATACTTTATACAAGAAGCTTAAGGTCATTTAGCCTTGGAAGAGTTATAAATTCTTAGACCTAGATTCATTGTCCTTTTTTAAAACACTGATAAAAATTATTATCTCCAAAGCAATGAATTGATCTTAATATTACTTAATGAAAGAAGTGTATCGACATTTGTTCTCTCTTCTATTTCTATGGGTATAGGTTTGATTTATAGAATGAGAACCAATAATTTGAGATTATGGGGATCATGTTGACTTAGGGTTTGGAACAGAGATAATCATTAACTTTCTTATCCCTTAATCATACATAATCTGTTATTAGGGTATGAAGGGGAGGCAGCCTCTATAATAAAAGAGTCCACAAGAAACACCAAAATGACAAAAAGAGACTTAAATGAAATAAAATAACTTACACAACTTTTAAGTATATAATATGTTATTAGGGTATTCGGGCCATGCTCTGCCATGTGGGTATGTTTCAAAAAACTCTTTTTTTTATTACTCTGAAATCTAACTTCTTAGACTCGCTAGGGGTTCCTTCCCACAACTTAAGAACTAAGAATTCTCACAACTGAGGTCCACTCAACTTGGATTAGGCATGAATGAAACCTTTCTCAGAAATCATTCACAAAATTCTCAACTAATATAACTACTTAGAAATTTAATTTGTTTCACCAGTTGACCATGGCGTTTGATTCGTCATATGTATATTATTGTATGTTGTTTCATACCTATGATGCAACTGATCCCCTATTTTCCAAGTTTCTAACTGGTCTCCTTCCGTTTTTCTTTTTATTTTCTTTATCTATTTTATCAAATAAACAAACTAAGTAATATGTGAAAAAATATACATAATACAAAAGAAAAAGAAGATTGGACAAAATAAAAAATAAAGAAGATCAACAACGAAAAATAAGGTGACTAACAAATCAAGCCATGGTGGATTCCATACATTATATATATCCACATGTGTGTAATTTTAGATGTATCTCTTTCTGATGATAAGTATATGAAATACTTCCTCATGATCCTTATTTATCTACTCGTACTCAATATTTCAAATAAAGATTGGGTTCAATGAATTGACAAATTTATTAATTGAATCAAATGAGTAAGCAATTGAATTAGATCAAGCACTACCTGCCATTTATTATCGAACTAACCAATTAACTTGCAATCAAAAATTTTTTATTCAATAATATACACAAAAATTTTTGACATAATTCAGTTTTTTTTAGAATACATCCTAGTACTTTTAGTTAGGAGTTTCAACACTTGTGAAAAATTTGGGACTTGTCACTCAAAATCATTGGTCGAGTATTGGATATAACTTTTTCCCTAGGAAGATGCCTAATATTTACAACAGGTAAGAAAATTAATGTGACTTGTGAGGTACAACAATTATTATGAAATAACTGATTTAAAGCTGCAACTGACAGATCAGCTGGTGAGAAGAATGGAAGTGATCGACACCAAAGCTCCTCTACGTGCTGTAACTAGTGGAGACATTATGGGATGAATTTTTAATGTTTTTCAAGAACTTCATGATAATTTTGGTGTTGTAGTTACTCGCACAAAATCTCCTATTCATGGACCTACCCTCTTTTAGACAAATAGATACAAGTGATAAATTTTTGAAACATGCAGTCAAGCGATGGATCTTTCAGTGTTTTATCAGCATGGAGGAAATCAAACGATTTGGGGGAGTTGGACTGGGCAAAACAATATTCATCATGCAATTAATCAACAACATTGTCAAATCTCATGGATACGTGTGTGTATTCAGTAGAATAGAAGAACACACTCATGAAGGTAATAACCTTTACATGCAAATGAAAGAATCTAGGGTGGTTAATGAAGAAAATATTTCAAAATCTAAAGTAGCTATTATATGACAGACAAATGATTTTTTGGGAGCTTGTATAACAGTTGATTCAGCTATCCTAACCATCACAAAATATATTTTTGTTATGTTAATGGACAATGTATACTTCTATTTATTGACAATATCTTTTGTTTCATTCAAGAGGGATCAGAAGTACAAAACTTTGGTGATGAAACTTTTTGTAATAGGGCATACAACTGTTCTTAATGCTTTTATTTGGGGTAGCTAGACAAGGGTTTGATTTGTACAACTTTGATACACAAAATTCTCTAGGTATTTTTATAAAAAAATAATACAACGATTTGGATGACATGGCTTGCTTGGAAACGTGCAGAATTCTGAAAATAATGCAAGAAATTAAGTGAACATTATGGTGAATTCTTATTTTGATTTGAAAGAACACAAAAAATAACAAGTGAACAATTGTTAATGGAAAATGAATCATTTTGAAAATTATTCTATAAATGAATTATTCTGTAGACGGATTTTATCTTAATAATATATTTACAAAAAAAAAATCCAATAAATCTGGGAAGGAGATTCAAATGAAGAAGAATTATTTGAAAATTGATGAAGAACTTGAACGTTGTAGATATTGCAAGAATATGTAGATACCAACCACAACTCCATTAGGAGCCATACACAACATTCAATTTGCTTGAAGTACATATAAGGTGGGTCTAGCTGCCTTTAAATTGGAGTGTGAAACATGGAAAAAGAGATGCGCAAAAAAAAACCGCAAGGACATATTGACTGGTTGCTATCGTGCTTGAACCAAAAGCATCTCAAAAGCCGCTGCTCGTATTGACTTCGGTACTACCAAAAATTTGATCTAAATCACAAGAAATAGCAAGTTCTGAAGCTATCCTTCCACACCCTTTGACTTGTACGAGACAAATAATGTGAGTTAATGATTGTAAAGATCCCAAAGGATGATTCTCAATGCATTCATAGCATGAATAGGATGAGAGGTACATGACCTGGTGCCTTTGCGCAGGGCTATGGGAAGATCATCACTCAATGGACTTGGATCATCCGGGGAGCTCACAGGATTGGGATTGGTAGCCTCAACAACATTCAACACTTCCTTCTGCTTTCTAGTATAGACCTGACCAAACAAGTGACCACGGGACTGTTCTTCCACTGGCTGTCCTC
>JAANDH010001597.1:0-12049 GCA_011799765.1 Nymphaea thermarum | reverse complement strand
ACCTTGGAAGTCATCTTTTCAGCCATCACGGTCACCAACGGGCAGTAAAATCCTTGGATAGAATCACAAGAACGAGAGAAAAATCAAGTTCTATTTAAAAAAGGAACGATAAAGAGAGAGGTAATATCGTCACCGGATGCCCAATCAACCCCAAGAGTGGACACAAAGTCGATTGGGGGAAACAATCGTCGATATCGCTTGACAGAAGCGATTTCTACTCTCTCTTGGGCTGCAGTCTCCCACGGGTAGAGATTGCACCACACGTTCTCCCTGCTGGAATCACGATGCAAGAGGCAAAGCCAACAAGAATCAGGGTATAGAAGTGAATAGAAAATCAACTTCGATATGAGGAAAGCCTTCACCCGTAAGACCAATTTAACCCCGGTCTTTTGTAAGGAAAGGGGGATGCGATCGCCGGCGGACGTTGAGGCAATCCTCAAGTTACGCTCCTCTCCTCCTTCACGTCCTCTATCAAGACACGGACCAGCCACCTCTTCCCGCACAATGGGTGCCAAAGAAAAAACAAGTGATGGAATCAAGGATCAACCAAGCAAGAAAATGTAGATTAGAGCCGGATGCACTTCACCGGATTAGCAAAAAACCCCTAGGAAGTGATGTGAATAGGGGGAGGCAAGCTTAGGAAGCGCCTAAGCACGCATATCATCCTTCTTCTCCGGGAAGCAAGTCGACGGTGCAAAGGGTGACACTGGCGATGTCACCAATGGCGACGGTGGCATTTGGCGCAGCGGCACGAACCCTAGGCGAGCACACGGATCCCGAGACGACGGCACAGAACCCTAGGCGGCGACACGGATCCCAAATCCCGAGGCGATGGCACGGAACCCTAGGCAGCGGCATGAATCCCGAGGCAATGGCATGGAACCCTAGGCGGTGGCACGGATCCCAAGGCGGCGGCACGGATCCTGAGGCGACGGTATGCATGGATCTCGAGGCAACGGCGCGGAAAACCCGAACGGCGAGATCACGACGAAAAACACCAATAGATCGCATACGGCGGCTCTGATACCATGTAGAAACACAAACCACAAGAATAGAACAAGGAACGAACACACGATGTACGTGGAAAAAACCTCAGAACGAGGAAAAAAACCACGGGGAAGCTCTAACCTAGGGGCACACCGCAACCCTAGGAGGGAGAAAATTCTTATTCACTTAATTCAACAATTACACATAAGTGAGAATATAAAGGAGAGAGGGGAGAAGCTGCCTAGGGTACCGAGCCGTCCTCGGTACCCGCGCCCAAGGGATACGGATCCAGATATGGATCCGGTCCCAATACAACATATTTCAACATAATTGTTGAATTAGAAGAGTTTATGTTTCTAGGTGGTTCTTTCCAATATTTAATAGTTAGGAGGTCTCTTTAAACATTCCTTTATTTTCTGTTGATGTGCTTTGTAAATCTCTCTTCAACCCTAATCTCTTTAATATGGAGATTAGGGTTAGTTAAAGGATTAACTTTTCTCTCTCTAAGGCTGCCGGCTGTAACATGGTATCAGAGCCGGCGATCTCCACCCTTCTCTGCTGGCGGCTGTCGTGATTTTCCGGCGACCTCTTCTCCTCTTCCTCTCCCATCTCTTCCCACTTCTTCTCTTCCTCTATCCTTCCTTTCTCTCTTCTCACTGCTGATCAAACGATAGTGAAGCAGCGTGAAAGGGGAACCTAATCACATGTGACAGGGATGTGTGATTAGGTCCCCAACGTGGATGTAGTGGAGCGTAAGCAACTGCGTGGGGGTTGCAGTGGAAAGTTGTTATTCAGATCTAGGCTCGTGGAAAAGTAGCTGTGTGTAGATTCTTGTTCAGATCTAGGCTCGTTGAAGATTAAATGCACGTGGACCATATAGTGTGGATTCTTGCTCAGATCTGGGCTCGTGGAAGATTAAATGCACGTGGACCATATAGTGTGGATTCTTGTTCAGATCTGGGCTCGTGGAAGTTTAAATGCACGTGGACCATATTCTTATCATATTTTTTATGACCGTGGAAAAGTGGCTGCAAGTGGAGTAGCTACATGTTGGGTATATTTTTTTCAGATTGAATGTCTGTTTTATAATCTGGTGGACTGATTTGGAACAACAAAGTTTTTTATATGCATATGTGGATACGTAGAAGCCTGGTGGACTGATTTGAACAACAAAGTTTTTTTTATAAATGCATATGTGGATACGTAGAAGCCTGGTAGCCTGTTTCGAACAGCAGGTTCATATATTCTTGTTCATTTATTGATTGCTGTGATTGGTGGACTGATTTACTGAGCAGCAAGTTCTGAGAAATTTTTTAAGGATTGCTTTTGATGCAAGAAATATATATATATATCTATCTGCTGCCTAGATTTTCTCAAGTTGATTGCTGCACACTATACTCTTGATTGTATCATAGTGCAACCAGATTAAGATCACATTGTCAAGTCGTGCACTATGGCCGCTGAAGGCAAGATAGAGACACAGTATGAGCATAAGAACACAAGCAATCTCTTTTCTTATGGCTCTATTGTAAAGTTAGATACTCCTAAGTTGGAAGACAAATGTTGGGATAAGCTTGGTCATCCTTCTGCTATACCCCTAGGAAAAGGTGTTGCATCTAAGCAGGGCAAGAATTCATTACAGTCTCCTATTGGATCTATCCAAGCAGCTTCATCAGTAGTAGAGGGGTTTTTATCTTCTTTCAATCTTGTGACTGTGACTGTTAATATCAACAAGTCAGAGTATGAGGAGTTCTTATCACACAGATCTACTCAACCGTCGGCCTCTATAGTTATGATAGACAGTGTTATGTCCGTTGATACTGCTCCACATGATACAAGCACTACTTGGATTATTGATTCAGGAGCATCGAGACACTTTTGTAGTAGACCTTCTATGTTTATCGTGCTACACTCATTACCTCAGACACGTCATGTGAGACTTGCAGATGGTAGATGGTCTCCTATTATGGGTTATGGAGATATTAAGGTTTCTCATTCTATGACAATTCCTAATGTGTTATATGCTCCTAAGTTTCCCACTAATCTTTTATCAGTTGGACAATTGATTAATGATTTACATTGTCGTGTTACATTTGACTCTGGTGTATGTTCATTTCAGGACTTGCAAACTGGGAAGACGATTGGTGGAGGCTATGAGAAAGGGGGCATCTACTTTCTGTCTGATTATGTGGGTATTGCAGCCGTCTCGACTTCTTCATTGTCCTCCTCCTTCCAGTGGCATCTTAGACTTGGTCATCCATCTGTCTCCAAACTCCGTCTCCTACTTCCTCATCTATCAGTTCCAGAGTCGTTCCAGTGTGAGGCTTGTCAACTTGGCAAGCACACCCGTAGCAGTTATTCATCGAGTCTTAGTCCGTCCAGTTGTGGATATTTGATCTTCTTCATGTTGATGTGTGGGGTCCTAGCAAAGTTGCTAGTAAGTCTAGATTTCGTTATTTCCTTGTCATTGTGACGATTATTCTCGAGTCACTTGGGTTTTTCTTTTGAAAGAAAGGTCTGAGGTCATATGTACTCTCAAAACCTTATTATTGAAATAAAGACCCAGTTTGGTATTCTTGTTAAAAACATTCGCACTGATAACGCTCTTGAGTTCAAAGCATCTACCTTAATGAAATTTTACTCTCATAATGGCATTTCTCCTCAGTTTACTTGTCCTCATACCTCCCAGAAAAATGAAGTAGCTGAGCGGAAACATCGCCAACTTTTAAATGTGGCACGCTCCTTACTGCTTCATACTAATCTACCTGCATATTTTTTAGGAGATGCCATCCTCACTGCCTGTTACTTGACCAACCGTTTACCCTCATCCTCCATTGACAACAAGGTTCCCATTAAACTTTTGTACCCACAACGATCCTTGTTTCCAGTAGCTCCCAAAATATTTGGTTGCACATGCTTCTTTCACATACTTGGACCCACACGTGACAAATTAGGTGCCCAAGCCATTAAGTGTATCTTTATTGGCTACTCCAGGAATCATAAAGGTTACAAATGCTTTGACCCCTTGACTCAAAAGGAGTATATCAGTGCGGATGTGACATTCTTTGAGTCTCAACCTTATTATAGTTCCTCACCTACCTCTACTAAGATGCCACTGTCATCTGACCCACTACCTATTCTTCCTATTCCTTTGGAGTCATTCCCTTACGAGTCTCCTTCTGGGGATTCTCCCGTTGTAGTGTCCAAGTTTCGTGATCCTCCGCTGGTCTACACACGTCGACATGACCCTTCTCATGATCCTTCCCCAACCGTTTCTCAGGAGGTAAGTACATCTGAAGTGAGTATACCTAGTCCATCTGATCTCTGTCAAGACTTACCTATTGCTCTTCGCAAAGGCAAGCGACAATGTACTCTGCATCCTATATCTCATTTTGTTTCTACTGACGGTGTTGGTAAAAGTATGCAACAGTTTATTCAAGCTCTGGCGGCCCATGCAGTTCCTACTTGTCACCAACAGGCCTTATTAGATAGCCAATGGAGACAGGCTATGCAAGATGAGATGGATGCATTAGTTCAGAGAGGCACTTGGGAACTTGTTGATCCTCCTCCTGATTGTGATATTGTTGGCTCCAAGTGGGTATTCACAGTGAAATATAATTCTGATGGTTCTATGGAGGATACAAAGCTCGGTTGGTTGCTAAGGGCTATACGCAGACTTAGGGGGTTGATTTCTTCGAGACTTTCTCTCCTGTTGCTCGGTTGGGGACCATTCGTCTTATCATCTCTGTGGCTGTACACCATGACTGACACATGTATCAGCTTGATGTCAAAAATGTTTTTTTGTACGGTGATCTCGATGAGACTGTCTATATGCAACAACCACCAGGGTTTGAACGACAGGGGGAGTGTGGAAAAGTGTGCAAACTGAAGAAAGCTATCTATGGGCTCAAGCAGAGCCCTCGTGCGTGGTTTCACAAGTTCTCTGAGGTAGTCTCAAAGTGTGGCTTTGCGAGATCCCCTCTTGATCATTTTCTGTTTATCAAGAAGAATTCTAGGGATATGACCGTTCTAGTGGTTTATGTTGATGATATTATCCTGACAGGTGACTCCGATCAAGAAATTTTTGATACAAAATTGTTCCTTCAAAAACACTTTGTGACGAAAGATCTTGGCCAACTACGATATTTCTTGGGAATAGAGGTGGCTCGCAACAGGGAAGGTGTAGTTCTCTCTCAATGAAAGTATGTTCTTGATTTATTGCAGGACACCGGGATGCTAGGAGCTAAACCGGCCAATCTACCTATGAATCCACGCATACATCTTCATGATGACCAATCAGAATTAGTGGATTCTCGATCATACAGGTCTCTTATTGGAAAGCTCCTATATGTTACTGTGACCAGACCAGACATTAGCTTTGCAGTGGGGAAACTAAGTCAATTTATGGAAAGACCCAGGAAAGTTCATTGGGATGCTGCTTTAATGGTGGTCAAATATCTGAAATCATCTCCTCGCAAAGGACTTTTGTTCACAAATGGCAAGACCCTGGAAGTAGAAGCCTATAGTGATGCTGACTATGTTGGCTCAGTCGAAGACAGAAAATCTACCACAGGATTCTGTGTATTTGTGGGAGGCAACCTTATATCCTGGAGAAGCAAAAAGCAAGGTGTGGTGTCAAGATCTAGTGCAAAATTTGAATACAGAGCTGTTAGAATATCATGTATAGGGAACCGGGTCTAGATATGGACCCGGTCCCATGGGTGCGGGTACCGAGAGTGGCTCGGTACCCTAGGCGGGTCTCCCTATTTATATCCCACTTTGTGTGTTGATTAAGTGGAAAATATTTTTTCTCTCCTAGGGTTGCGGTTGTGCACCTAGGTAGAGCTTCTCGTGGTTTTTTCCTCGTTTGAGGTTTTCCACGTACATCGTGTGTTTCTCTTCTCTTCTTCCTCTTCGTGGTTTGCGTTTCTACATGGTATCAGAGCCATCGAAGTTGGAGAAGAGTGTTTCTTCCGAGGATCGTTAGTCGTGGACGTTGTTTCCGCTCGATGCCGTTGAAGTTCCGGCGTCGGGTTCTTGTCGTGCCTTGGGTCTTCACCGCCGCCGTCTGTGTGTCGTCGCCCCTGCTTTCCGCCGCCGCCTATTGCGCCGCCGTCGCCACTGCTGTTCCATCGTCGCCGGCTGCCAGTTCCACCGTCGCCATCGCCGTGGGTGGCCTCTGGTCTTCCGTCGTCGCCTAGGGTTCCGCACCGTCGCCTTGGGGTGCTCGCCGTCGCCTAGGGTTTGTGTCGTCGCCTAGGGTTTGTGCCGTCGCATAGGGTTTGTGCCGCTGCCGCTGCACCCAATACCACCGTCGCCGTTTGTGACATCGCCAGTGTCACCCTTTGCACCGTCGCCCTTGTGTTGTTGCCGTCGCCGTCACCGGTGTCCCTTGTGCCGTCGACTTGCTTCCCGGAGAAGAGGGAAGATATGCGTGCTTAGGCGCTTCCTAAGCTTGCCTCCCCCTATTCACATCACTTCCTAGGGGTCTTTTGCTAATCCGGTGAAGTGCATCCGCCTCTAATCTGCAATTTCTTGTTTGGTTGATCCTTGATTCCATCTCTTGTTTTTCTTTGGCACCCATCGTGCGAGAAGAGGTGGCTGGTCCGTGTCTTGATAGAGGACGTGAAGGAGGAGAGGAGCGTAACTTGAGGATTGCCTCAACGTCCGCCAGCGCTCCGGCGATCGCATCCCCCTTTCCTTACAAAAGACCGGGGTTAAATTGGTCTTACGGGTGAAGGCTTTTCTCATCTCGAAGTTGATTTTCTATTCACTTCTATACCTTGATACTTGCTGGTTTTGCCTCTTGAATCTTGATTCCAGCAAGGTGAACGTGTGGTGCAACCTCTACCCGTGGGAGATTGCAGCCCAAGAGAGCGTAGGCATCGCTTCCGTCGAGCGACATCGACGATTGTTTCCCCCAATCGACATTCTGTTCACTCTTGGGGTTGTTTGGAAATCCGGTGAAGATATTACTTCTCTCTCTTTATCGTTCCTTTCTAGATAGAACTTGATCTTTCTCTCGTTCTTGTGATTCTATCCGAGGATTTTACTACTCGTTGGTGATCGTGATGGGTGAAGAGATGTCTCCCAAGGTCGGTGATTGGATAGTTGATAGCGGAGCTACGCATCATATGACAGGAGATCCTAAGATGTTTCAAGAATACAAATTGTCTTCTGGGCAACAACGCGTGTCTATGGCTGATGGGTCTTCTATTTTTGTGGCTGGAAAAGGGAGTTTGTCCTTGTTGAATAAATATCTTCTTCATAATGCTCTCCATGTTCCCAATATTCCGGTGAATCTGTTATCTGTCAGCAGACCAAAGAACTCAATTGCAATCTTATCTTCTCTGCTGATCGGTGTTTCCTGCAGGACTTGGTGACGGGGACGAAGATTGAGATTGGTTCAGTTAGTGATGGGCTCTACAGACTGCCTGTGCAGGTTGCTTCTGCTCTCCTTTCTGCTACTAGTGGACAGTTGTGAGGTGTGGAGGACAGATCTACCATCATGCGATGGCACGAGCAGCTTGGCCATCTCCCGTTCCAGTTGATTAAGAGGTTGTTTCCTCGATTGTTTACCTCTGTTTCCCTGGACTCTCTCACCTGAGAAGTGTGTCAGTTAGCTAAACATGTTAGGGCCTCGTACCCTCCTTCTTTCAATAAAACCACCCGTCCGTTTGCCTTGGTTCACTCTGACGTTTGGGGCCCTTCGGGGGTACCCACTTGTAGTGGTTTTCGTTACTTTATGACTCTTATTGATGACTACTCTCGTTGTACGTTCGTGTACCTATTGAAAGAACGTAGTGAAGTCCCTATTATTGTAAAAAATTTTGTGGCTTTTGTTGAGACTCAGTTTCAGACCTCTGTCCAGGCCTTCAGGACCGATAATGCTAGAGAATATGTTTCTCAATCCCTTGATGACTTCTTGAAGAGCAAGGGTATTGTCCATGAGACGTCCTGTAGTTACACACCTCCCCAAAATGGCGTGGCTGAACGGAAGAATCGCCACTTGTTGAATGTCACCCGGGCTATTATGTTCCATCGTCAGGTTCCTAAGCGGTATTGGGGTGATGCACTTCTCACTAGTGCTCACCTTATTAACCGTATGCCTACCCGTGTGTTGGATGGTCATTCCCCATATTCTCTACTTTGGCCTACTCAGAATCCCTGGCCTCTTACCCCTCGGGTGTTTGGGTGTGTTTGTTTTGTTCATGATCATAGTCCTTCTCTAAAGAAACTTGACCCTCGGTCTATCAAGGCTGTTTTTCTGGGCTATTCCCCTACTCAGAAGGGATATAAATGTGTTGACCCTACCACTTCTAAAGNAGAAGAAGAGGTCTACATGAGTATGCCTCCTGGATATGTTCAAAGTGGAAAATGTTGCCATCTAAAGAAAGCCTTGTATGGATTGAAGCAGTCTCCTCGAGCGTGGTTTGAAAGACTGAGGATAGTGATGAAGACTAACGGATACAAACAGGGAAATGGCGATCACACCCTCTTTATTAAGCAGAGAAATGGCCTGGTGGGTCTTCTTCTTGTGTATGTTGATGATATGATAGTCACAGGTGACGATGAAGAAGAAAACAGGAAGATGAAGGAGAGGCTAGCTACTGAATTTGATCTTAAAGATCTGGGCAAACTAAGATATTTTCTGGGGATTGAAATAGCTAGATCAGAGACAGGGCTCGTTATGAGCCAAAGGAAGTACACCCTAGATTTGTTAAAGGAGACAGGTAAACTTGGTTGTAGGCCTTTCCTAACTCCAATGGAGTCTGGCACTAAGATTAGCATCAAAACTGGCAACGTCCTAGATGAGAAAGGAAAAGGGCGGTATCAGAGGCTAGTTGGTAAGCTTATCTATCTTACTCTGACTCGCCTTGATATCACCTATGCTGTGAATGTGTTGAGTCAGTTTATGCATGCCCCTACTGATTGTCACTGGAAGAGTGCAGAGAGTGTTGGGGTATCTGAAGAATGACCCAGGGAAAGGACTGTTGTATACTCAGCAAGACCAACTGTATATTGAAGGCTACTCTGATGCAGATTGGGCAGAGTGCATTGATACTAGGAGATCAACCACATGGTACTGTATCTTTCTTGGGGGTAACCTGGTTGTATGGAGAAGCAAAAGGCAGGAAGTTTGTTCGAGGTCCAGTGCTGAGGCTGAATACAGGGCAGTTGCTATGGGAGTCACAGAGATGTTATGGTTGAAGATTCTTCTTGCAGATATTGGGGTTGAAATGGCAGAGAAGATGAAGATGTACTGTGACAACAAGTCGGCAATTAATCTTGCAAACAATCCTATCCTTCATGACCGAACCAAACACGTGGAGATTGATCGCCATTTCATACGGGAGCGCATAGATTCAAAGGAGTTGATTCTACCATATATGAAGTCTGAAGATCAAATTGCTGATGTTTTAACCAAATCTTTATGTACATCTCAATCCGAGAAAAATGTGAGCAAGCTTGGCATGTTTGATATGTATGCCAAGCTTGAGGGGGAGTGTTAGAATATCATGTATAGGGAACCGGGTCTAGATATGGACCCGGTCCCATGGGTGCGGGTACCGAGAGTGGCTCGGTACCCTAGGCGGGTCTCCCTATTTATATCCCACTTTGTGTAATTGTTGATTAAGTAGAAAATATTTTCTCTCTCCTAGGGTTGCGGTTGTGCACCTAGGTAGAGCTTCCCGTGGTTTTTTCCTCGTTTGAGGTTTTCCACGTACATCGTGTGTTTCTCTTCTCTTCTTCCTCTTCGTTGTTTGCGTTTCTACAAGAGCTATGGCTCAAACTGCCGCTGAAATGACTTGGGCTGAATCCACGCTATCTAGTCTAAGTGTATCGATTCTGCTTCCCATAAAGATGTATTGTGACAATCGAGCAGCCACATACATTGCGAACAATCCAGTTTTCCATGAAAGAACTAAACATATTGAAGTGGACTGCCATTACATTCGGGATTTTGTTCAAGGAGGAACCATAACCATCATTCATGTATCATCAGAAGATCAAGCTGCAGATGTCTTCACTAAAGCTCTTCCTATTGGTGATTATTCTAGATGTTGTGACAAGCTGAGCGTGATTAATATGTATGCTCCAGCTTGAGGGGGAGTGTTGAATTAGAAGAGTTTATGTTTCTAGGTGGTTTTTTGCAATATTTAATAGTTAGGAGGTCTCTTTAAACATTCCTTTATTTTTTGTTTATGTGCTTTGTAAATCTCTCTTCAACCCTAATCTCTTTATTATGGAGATTAGGGTTAGTGAAAGGATTAACGTTTCTCTCTCTAAGGCTGCCGGCTGTAACATTAATTACATATTCTATATTAACTCATCAATGGAAGTTCCAGCCATACGTTAAGTACATATTCTATAAAAGCATGAATTTTTGTATATATAGTATGTGCTCGAAAACATATTATGTGGAATGTATGTGTGCGTTCTTACCCACGTTAAAACCTAGGTTTATGGTAAACAGACCACCAGTTCTCTTGTCTAGTGCATGTCTAGTAATCAAAGAAATACGTGCAGACCTCACTTCAACATATTCTGATGTTAGAGCAAAGAAACAATATGAACTATGTAGATGATAGTCCACACATGAAGCATAAAACATTTCCTAAATTACTATGTTGTAAAAATCCCCTTTGATGCATATACATATCGATTCATGGTCATCAAATATTCAGTGCCTAAGTGACAAAGTAAAAAATTTGTTAAATATTGGTAAATTCCTCTTCGTTTACAGACTAAATGCAATTCTTGACTATGGCAACTAATTTTAGCTAGATATGACTTGATTATAGAAGAGCTCTCAAAGAACTGAAGTGTTAGTGACAGAATAAAAGTCTGCTAGATATTGGACACCTTTTAGGCCAGACGTGCCTAGGCGGCTAGGCAGCACCTAGCGCCTTGACAACTAAGTTTTAAAATGGGCACATAACTAAAATATCTGTAATGCATAAAGTTTATATGTAAATATAGATAAGTAAGGCTAATACACAGTTAAATAGCTATGTAACAAATGATTTATATATGTAGAAACAAAACGAAGAGAAGAACACGATGTAACATGGAAAAACCCTCAACAAGAGGGGAAAAACCACGGGTGAGGGAGGACTAGCGCCCACTAGCAGTCAGACACTCTCTCTCTAAGAATTTCATTTATATTCTTAAAAGATGGATAACAAGGGTATAAATACAAACCAACATCATTACAAAGCGGATCGGGTCCAGACCCAGACCCAAAACAACTAAACTCGTCAACGTTCCCCCTCAAGTTGGGCATACAAATCAAACATGCCCAACTTGGATACATTTCTCTCAAATGAAGTTGAAGACAAGGCTTTGGTCAGGACATCAGCTGTTTGGTCTTCAGATTTCATGTAAGGAAGAACAAGATCTTTAGCATCAATTCTCTCTCGAATGAAATGACGGTCAATTTCAACATGCTTTGTTCTGTCATGTAACACAGGGTTGTTGGCCAAGTTGATTGTTGACTTGTTATCGCAGTACATCTTCATTGGTCCTTCAATCTTTATATCAATATCGGTCAACAATACTTTCAGCCACAAAAGCTCAGAAACTCCCATAGCAACTGCTCTGTATTCTGTTTCAACACTGGAACGAGAGCAAATGTCTTGTCTCTTACTCCTCCACACTACGAGATTCCCTCCCAAATAGATACAGTAGCCTGAGGTGGACCTCCTAGTGTCAATACAGCTTGCTCAGTTTGCATCTGAATAACCTTCAATCCTAAGAGTGTCTTGCTTAACATACAGGAGACCCTTGCTAGGATTCCTCTTCAAGTAGCACAAGATCTTGTCGACAACCTTCAAGTGAGCATCCTTGGGAGCATGCATGATGTAGAAACTCAAACCACGAAGAGGGAGAAGAGAAGAGAAACACACGATGTACGTGGAAAAACCTCAACGAGGAAAAAACCACGGGAAGCTCTACCTAGGTGCACAACCGCAACCCTAGGAGAGAGAAAATATATTTCACTTAAACACCAATTACAACATAAGTGAGATTATAAGGAGGGAGAGGAGAGCAGCCGCCT
>JAANDH010001596.1:12499-31222 GCA_011799765.1 Nymphaea thermarum | reverse complement strand
CACGCGCCCCAATGTACTAGGCGGTGGCATACTTGTGATTTTTCACTCTTTTGTGTACAATCTGTTGTAAGGTGATTAGGTCACTATTCTTTGATATAACAAAAGATTAAGGGATCGCAGGGCTTATTGCCGTCTGCACCTTTTGCCTCCATCGAACTATTCTCCATCTTTTCTTCTCAATCTCTTGTTTACAGCCGGAGAGACACGAACTTCTGAAGATTCTTACACTTTCTACAAGTCTAATCTTGTAGTAATAGGGTTGTTGACGTGTTTTAATGTACGGGTCTGGGTTTGGACCCGGTCCAGTGTGTGCTCCTGTTTAGGCCTGTTGAGGCTCTACTTATATCTTTGTAACCCTAATTTTTGGGTATGAATGAAAGTTTATGAGAGAGTCTGGTTGCTAGTGGGCACCAGTCCTCCTCACCTGTGGTTTTTTCCCTCTAGTTGAGGGGTTTTCCACGTCACATCGGTGTTCGTTTCTCGTTCTCTCGCTTTTACTGTTTCTACAAGGGTGTTATACTACCGTGGATGAAATGTCCAATACACATTCTAGATGTAACAAATGTGTTTAATAGAGATCTGAATAGCATGATCCAGATCCACAAACTGATACATCTAAACAGTTTGTGGGTGGTGATTATACATAGCCAATCCCGAGACTTCCATGCTCTACCCACTGACACACAACCTCACCTGTGAGTAACTTAATAATTCCAAATGTATGTCTAGATCCAAAACAGCAAGCAATTGCAAGATGCAGACAACGAGGAAGCAAAGAAAAGGATCGTGGCAGAATGCTAAAGGGTAAAAAGGCAGAAGTAGTGCAAGATGAGCATTCTGTATAATAATACATATGTTAAACTCAAAAGATAATATGGCACTGGGCTGAAAGAAAAGCCGTTGAGATGAATTACCTGCGCTAATAAATTTATTGAAAGATCATTCCACGAAGCATCCATATGGTCAAGATATAACAAAGTCTGTAAAAAAAATAAGGATCTCAAGACATCAATTGTAAAGGACGCTTTTTTAAAAAAAAAAAAATATCCTACAGCATGCAGATTAAGATGTAACTACTGACAATTTTATCTCCTAAATCATACAAACTTGTAGTTAAGAAAAAAAAAAGCACATCCAAATAAAGCAGCATAACAGAAATATCAGCCATCATCATAATATAGAGAACTGGAATTTCAAAGAATACCTGCCCCAGTTCTTTGGAAAGATCCAAGGACACCATTCCAGAATAATAGAACTCCTTAGTCGAGAGAGAAAGAATGGCAATTAGTGCAATCTCGTAGGGTTTCAGATCCTGAACTCCTGTCCTTGTGTCTCCTTTATTTCCACTATCACAATTCTTGAAAGAACTAAAAATCTTTGGGTTCTGTTTCGGATCATTTGACTGTCCATGAAAGAAGAGAACAAATAACCCAAATCCCCAAATCAAATTGAACTGATCTGATGCCAATTTGACCATGCTATACCCAGACAAGTAATTTTCTGAAGTAGACACCTCTCCAGCTTCTGAGCCATCTACTTCAGTATGGAGAGGGACAGAATCTAATGTGACAGCTTGCAGAACTGCTGGCCAGGCTTCATCTAGAGAGGGTTTCACCACTGATGAAACTAGTGAAGATTGGACACCAACAAGGAACGGCTTGAACTGCAAATAGCAAGAGAGTGAAGAAACAGGTATTTCAACAAGAAAAGAAAGAAAGCCCATATCAAATCCACTTACATTGGTCATGGACTGTATCCCAAAACATATATGGATGTAGTCATTAAGCATTGACATCCAGTATCTTCCTAAGATGGTTGAACTCTTTGAGAAGGCAGGAATTAGTGCTGCATATTCAGAAGGCAAGCATTCTGGGTCTCTTCTCAAGTACCTAAAGGTATATGATTTGACGGAAGCATGTGCTGCTAGCAGTCGTACTTTGATCTTAACCAACAAAAAAGGAAAAATTATCTTGACTCAGCAACATAAATAGATGGAAAATGAAAGGAAAAAGCATAGTTTCATGTCAACCAATGAATGCCACTATAAAAAGGAAAATTTAAATGCACAATCTAACAAAAAGATAAGACCTTGCATGCCACCCATTCTGCAAAAGATGGATAGTAGATGTCCTCAAAATCATCCAATGGTCTTGAAATTAAATGAAATATCCGCTGAAGTGCAACATGATCCCCTCTAAGAATGCCACTTGTGAGAATCTGAAAATTTTGTCATGAGATTTTCAAAAACATCACAGGACCGTAACAATTGGAGTTGTCAGATAAAGCTTTAAGGCTTGAAAGACACACTTTTGCTGCCAACTGCAGACCAGCTTCCAAAAGCAGAGGACTGGAATTAACATCCAAAGCAGTTCGAACAGCAGAAACAAACTGGGCCTGAAATCCAACAGAAACCACGATAAAACCAGAGTCAACTATTACTGGGTTTTCTAAGTACATCATTACTGCTTTCTGGATGAAAGACGAACTGAAACGGTACCTAGGAGATGTTAACAAGTGAAAATGCTACCAATGCAAATCTGAAGCGAAGAAAATGATGATAAAAGCAGCTCAGAAAATAACCTGATATTGCTCCATTAGAAGATGACCTTGGACTTCAGGATCAAGAGTCTTCTCGAACTGACAAATAAGAAAAGGTAATTAAAAAACTAATGTATTGTCTAAGATCTACACCAAACAAATAATAGTAAATGATGAATTACAAGGAAAATGTGAGAACATGATCCAACCAGTACTTGCTTTATAAAACTAATACAGCTACAGTTCCTGACCATCTTTACATGCTAGCGTAAGACCAAGTTTCTTGTTGACAATGTTGAAGAGAAACTAGCAAAAAGTCGTATTCCATTTCAAATAGAGATCAATAAGGAATTGCAAAATAGTATAACATATCTAAAGAAACGTACAAAAGAGGACAGACAGCTTACTAAAAATTTCAAATGACTACCCCAACTTACTAACATAATTCTTTCAACACTCTCCCTCAATCTAGAACATAGATATCTATGATCTCAGTTTGTCACCACGCTTCGGTAAATGGAACTAGAGACAGGTTTGGTAAACCTATCAGCTATTTGATCTTCTGAAGCCACAAGCACAGTAGATATATATCCAGATGGAACTAAATTACAAACATAGTGATAAACGAATTCTATATGCTTTGTTCTCTAGTGGAGTCCTGGATTATTTGCAATATATGTGGCAGCCTTATTGTCACACTTCATCTCCATAGGAATAGAAAACTTGACTTGTAGATCAGCTAACACAGATTTAATCCACATCATCCAAACTGCAGTTTGAGCCATCCTTATACTTAAATTCTGCACTAGACCTTGCCACTACATTTTGCTTCTTGCTTCACCATATAACTATGTTTCCCGCTACAAAAACACAAAAGGACAGCATGCTTTGTTAACATTCCTATCAAAATGAGTCGAAAAGGGATAAAATACCTATTATAGCAGAACAAGGAGTGAAAGAAATTGAGAGAACTACTCGTGGGGTGGAAATCCAGCAGACAAACAAAGAAAGCTGAGAGAGATGGGGAGCAATAACAGAAGATGTTTCTAAGCAGCCATCTAGTAGAGGCAAAACTCTGCAAATTTATCAAGCTTTTAGTTTCCCCAAATTCAAAACCCTAGAAAGAACATCCTCCTAAAACTGAGAGAACAATGCCCAAAAGAACTCGACTTCAGCTTTAGGCAGTGAACTTGACTTTTTTCTTAATCATTTTTTTCACCTTCTGCCATTATAATATTCAAACATTACTTTTTTTAGTAGAGTGAACATAAACGAGAATGTACATCACAGAACTCACAATTTTACCCAACAGCACCAACTCCAATCAGATTAGAGAAGAACTGTATGCATTAAACAGTGCAGCTCTAAGCAACATCACCTGGACCAATCTCAAATCTGATCCAACGACTTCAGTGACAAATCTCAACCAATCTCAGATCTGATTCAACGACCTCAGCAGCAGACCTGGACCAATCTCAGATCTGATCCTATGATTTCAACAGCAACACATTTTAGGGCTGAGTAGGTGACTTCAACATAAGGACGAGAGAATCTTACACACAACTGATCACATCCACATCAAACAACAAAAAAACCACCTATGCATTTGGCCACTTCCACTGAGTTCTACAGATCGACCTAGGGCATCTGATCAGATCCCTGACCTTGCAATGTTTACATAAAACTAAAAGGGTGCCTTCAGCTCACACCAGATCTGACAACAAGAAATAAAGGAAATAGTAGAAGAGAAGAAGATGAAGAAAGGAACCAATCAAATGGAAGTCAGCAGCTCCAGGTTCGACGGCAGCTCTGATACCATGTCACAACGTTGAAGAGAAACTAACAAAAAGTATTTTTTCATTAACTCTAATCTCCTTAAATAGAGATTAGCCACGAATTACAAAACAGTCCAACATATCTAAGAGAAATAATAAAAGAGGACAGACGACATTAAAAATTTCAAATAACTACCCCAAACTACTACCACATTTCTTTCAGCAATTCTCAACAGGAAAAACACATGAACAACTAGATCAAATAGGATTTGCATAATCCTATTTTTTTCTAAGATAATCCACAAAAGATGAGGTCCACAAAAGACAAGCCAGCTACATGAAAGGCAGCTGCACGATTCTACGTAACTGGGAAAACAAATATTGAGCAATGCAACCATCAAAATGGGATAGGACATCTTATTTAAGTACAAAAAAAATAAACTATCACTCAATTTGATGCTTCAATATAAAAGTTAATATAGATAGCCGAAAAATAAAGTTAATAAATGAAGTTCCAGTCATGCTTAAAAGATTACCTTGTCCAGAACCGTGCACAAAATCGATACACCCATGGGTTGCATATTCTCAAATTGGCAGGTGCTTACCTATCAAATCCACCCAAAAACCAAAAAAGATACAAGTTATGGATAATTCAAGTATGATACAAATGATCTATCCATATCTTGCTCACAGACCTGGAAAGCAAGAGCCACAAGCTCCTGCATATGCAAGACCAACCAATCACTGGAATCCTTGAAATGCCTTTCTCTAGCCAAAGTCAGGTCAAAATGTGCAGGATCAAATCCAACAGCAGCAGGTATGTGGCTCAGACATCTGATTTCATGTGTGATTTGAATAAAATAGAAAAAAAAAATTAACATTGGCATGGATCGAGTCATACAAGACTGTCAAAAGAAATTAAGAGAGCAAAACGAAGTAGATCTTACTCTGCTGCAAAAACACGAGTTCTATAACGTAGATGTTTATCATTCTTGACATCAATGCGTTGAATATCAAGGAAAGATCCTCTTCCCTGTGCATTATAAGTGGTTGATATCATGTCTTCATGATCATCTCCATAATTAATCGCCATATCACCATCAGAATTTCCAGCTGAAATATCATGCTCCAATGAACTATGTGCATTCACCCATTTTCCTGAAGTAGCAAGAACCTGAGGTCCATTCATATAGCCTTAGTACTATTTGGTTTCACATGAAATGAAATGCATGTTACAACTGAAACCCAACACAAGGGAAAAAATAGGCACTCTTTCTTGTGGCTATTCTAGAGAAACACAAATACAACAGACTCTCACAAGTGCGAAGGAATTATAACTACAGTTTCAGTGACTGTACTAGTTACCAAGGTTCCATTGCTTCAATGGGCCTTGCAAAATTGATCATTCTTCCATCAAGGCCTGATGAACTTACAATATCCCTCACCTCAAATTGTCCAATACGACTACTTCTCAAGATTTATTTCTTGTTTTACTGTTTTCTATCATTTTGATGCATGGCTATCCTCTGCTGCATGAAGCATATAGCTGCTCTAATATACAATATAAATGAAGCAGTATATCAGGTGACTTTCCTACACAAAAAGCCCAAATGCATAACCTAATAATGTAAATGAACCATCACTGTCGACTTGCATGTCCAAGGGCCTCCATTTGAAGAAAAAGGAGAGACATAATTTCAAAAAGATTATCATGAAACCCTTGTGGTCTCAGGTATATCTCAGCAAGGTTTGGCACAGCATACATGTTTAGATAAATCATAAGGATAACCTGGGAAGACGACAGGAATGATAAGAATAAAACCAAAGAAATAAAAAAATATAGTAGCAAATATAAAGGTGGAAAAAAAATTCAAAACGTCATGACATTTTTGTGATATTATAATGGTAAAATCACAAAAGGATTAGCATAAAATTGTTTCTGACATTCCCTAATATTTTATACTTTTCAGCCCAAACAAATTGTTTTACGAATCCAATAAGTTCAAGATGCAAATGGTATCTATGACCAAGCTTGAAACCATAAGATACTTACCACACTTCGACAAAGTTGAATCCACAATTGTGGATAAGAAGGACAAGATGCATGTAGCAAGCGCATAATGGTGGCACGAACCAATGTCCCAATCCTACAAGAAGAACATTTAAAAACATTGCCAAACAAGTAATTTAAGCATGTAGGCAAAAGGTTCTAATTCAAAGAACGTGTGGTTCAGAAGATGTAACTTTACTTAGTAAATGATATTTCACATCAACCTCATGCAATATGATTTAAACATTTTCTTTCCCTTTTCCCTAGTAACATTGTTATTGTAAATATCTACACCAGAATAAGAGGAAATTATTTCTGTGGTCATTCAAGAAAATCAAATCTTAGAAGACCAAATCCTTACTTTTGTTATAACAGGACAAACATACCTGGTGAGAAAAGCTAGCACAATAAGAAAATAAGGTGCAGCATTAGGAAGGCAAGTTAATAGTAAAGAAGGAAATTAACAGACTATAAACCAGTTGAAATGTGTGTGTGCAAACCTCTATCACACAGGTACTACTCTTAAGGAGCAGTACCTGTACCATACCGGTATGCACCTGGGTGCGGCTCAGCTATGCGTTTGACTATACCAGGTATGGTCAATGTACCCGGGTACGTATCTGGTATTTTGCAAACTTCATCAAAGTTGGCCAAGTCGAAAACCGTCTTTAAATTAGGGCTTCTTTTTTTTTTACTTTTAAACAAAACGCAGAACCCTCGAATTTTGTCAAGGGTTCTACGTATTACCCACAGCAGCAGCGCATGTGGAGTTATTTGGTGATGTGGCTGCTCCAACGACTGGTTGCTTGAGAGAGGCAATGTCTTTGGCAAAGGGCGGCGCAGCTGCTGTTGTTCAGCGACTTCTCAATTGACTGATTTGGGCATTTTTTGTTGAAGTTTCATATTTAAGCTTCTTTTTTTTTTCGGTAGTCTCCCATCATCCAGCAGTCTATTCGTTCACTTCCGACAGCAGGTTTAGAATCGCCGTTTGCCCATCTTCTAACTTGCATCCACTATTCTTCTTTTTCTTCTTCAAAAACCATATTGTCTATCCTTTCTCTTTTACATTTATATGCAACCATTTTTTTTCCTGATAATTGTGCGTCTGTGCATGCTCCTATGTTATTTTTTGTAACTGACCCATTCCATTTCAGCATTTAGCACTTAGATTCCAGTTCCACAATGTTGAATCGTGGTTCGTATTTGATTGTCTAAAGGGCTGCTCAGTTGTTTGGTAAATGATTTTCCTCATTCCATTGCAACTTTGCAACATATGCAGCAAATGACTTTGAGATTGATATGTATTTTGTCCATATGCTTAAAGTTTTTCATAGGTTTCTTAAACAAACTGCTGCAAGACCCGTAAGTGTATATCTTTTGTGTTATTTACTTGTTTATGTTGATATATGTTTTCTATGTTGTTTACCTGTGTATGTTGATATATATGTTCTATGTTGTTTACTTGTTATTAATATTTTTATGTTATTTACTTGTTTATCATTTCTTCACAAGGTTTTTTTGTTTTATATATATATATATATATATATATATATATATATATATATATATATATATATATATATATATATATATATATATATACGGCCGTTTTCCCGCACCCTAGTTTTTTGAAAATGGCCCGTACCCATACCCACACCTACACCCGTACAATTGTGACATAGGTGCATACATAAAATGAGTTCAAGCAAATCTCATTTCGGTACTGGTCTTTCCAGCCACTTTTTTTTCTCTCACTCTATCACACACTTTTATGTCTCTCCACTGTCTTCTTCTTTGTCTTTCCTTTTAATGACCATCCACCCAACCCAAGGATTCATGGACCTTAGGGATGCGAAGGGACAGGAAAATCCAGTTCTATCTTGGGGGGCTGGTTATACAAAGACGAAGGAATTGAACATACTTCAAGAGCATTGCCAATTTCGAATTCATGAGAAAACTATCATAATATTTTTCATATATTTATAAAAAAATACATATTTTAAATGTTTTTGTCTCTGTTAACATTCTAGGTTTACTAAAGTTTTTTTGTGAAACATTCACATTTTCTATAGCTTGTTCCATTTTCCTTCTTTTAGTCCGAAGATTATCTTCACAAACCAATTAATGCCGGGCATCTACAAGCCAACTTAGACCTGCCGGTTGTCCATCCGGTTCTGCACACTGCCGAGAAACCAGCCGCCGGTGAGATCTGTCCTAGCCATAGCCTTGCTGGTCTCAGCCTACTTTCTCGGCAATATCTCCAGCCGAAAGCCACCTTCCTTTTTCTGATTCACCGCTGGAATTAGGGAACAAGGCTCGCAGTTGCAGCAGACCTCGCCTCGGTCCAACCCGTGCTGAGCCCAGCCCTTGACCTACCTATCAGGTTCAGTCAAGGGTGTGCCCAGCATCCCTACCCGCCCCTCTTGGTCTGCCTTAGACCCAGACCAAGACCTTAGCCTTTCATGGACCCATCCGCGGGACTTGTCCCTCGCTCCAACCGCCTACTGGCTGGCCAATTGCCTCGGCCACAGTCAAGCATAGCCCTTCTCCTAGCCGCAACCTAGTCGTCGATTGAACCCACGTAACCTGGCTTGCACCTGGCCAAGCCAGCCATGCTCACCTCGGTCAGTTACAATGTTGCTGTCTAGAGCGGTGGAAGCACCCAAAGTGTGTCAAGATATGGTTCGGGTCAAGTCAAACCCGACCCATTTTCACCATATGCAACACACAATGGGCAGTGGCATACTTGTAATTTTTTTGTTGTTTTGTGTATTTTATTTGTAGGACTAAAGTGTAATTATATAATAATGACAAGGGGCAGGCGCCAAGGCTAAGGCCCTTATTCTTTTCTCTCTCTCTTTTCTCAAGCAGCCCTTTCCTCTTCTCGTCTTCTCGCACCTTCTCAAGATTCAATCTGGTGGTTTGGTCTAAGGCCCTTATTCTTTTCTCTCTCTCTTTTCTCAAGCAGCCCTTTCCTCTTCTCGCACCTTCTCAAGATTCCATCTGGTGGTTTGGTGATATACATCAAAATCTTACATGGTATCAGAGCAGGCTTTTGCCAATGAAAATGTCTGGTAAGAATTTTTTATTTCTGTCCCAATCTTTGTTTTTCTGCCCTAATCACAAAATCTCTGATTTCTGCCTGAATCTCTGTTTTTCTGCCTAATCCCAAAATCTCTGATTTCTGCCTGAATCTCTCTTTTTCTGCCCTAATCCCAAAACTGCTATTGTCTGCCCTAATTTTGAGATCTATCGTGCCCTAACTTCCAAAGCCGTCTGCCCCATGTTCCTATCCTTATACGTACAGACAGCTTCAAAGTTCAAATATAGATCACAACCACAATTCTACCATCTTGTCATTTAGATTCCTCTTTCAACTCATCTCACAAAAGTTGAACCACACCAACTATTTGACATGGAAACATCAAATAGTCCCTTTTATCAAGAGTCACCGTCTCTATGGACATCTCAATGGTACCACACCTGCGCCACAAGAATGGATCATGCAAGAAGTGAAGAACGTTGCAGGGCATGTTCAAGAAACCATTGCAGAAACCAATCATAAATATGAAACGTGGATGGCTGATGATCAGTATCTTGTTGCATATATTACCTCCACGCTATCAGAGGATGCTCTGGCAGGCGTTGATGACAATCTTTCAGCACTCGAGTGATAAGAGGTTGGATCTAATCTAATCCAGATCCAACACGCCTACTAATTCAGATCCAACACGTCTAACCATGTCTGAGCGCATTTATCTAGGCAAGGTTATGATTGTAATTTCTGTAATTGTTTTATTCTAGACTCTAGGTTATTGTGTTGCTTCACTCTAGGCTCTAGATTATTGTGATTGTTTCATTCTAGATTCTTGTAAAATGTGTAGAGGGATCACTATATAAATGGGTTGTGTGGGATGTAAAACCTCACCTCCCTTCCTCATTTTTCTTTTCATGTTCTCTCTCATATCTTCCCTTTGCTGAATCTAAACTTGGGTTATACTTCAACAACCAAAATCTTACATGGTATCAAAGCAAGGTCTGGCTAGTTCTACCAAAGAGAATGTTTGAACAAACTTGAAATCTCCTGGTTGGTTTTCTTTTATACCCTTTCTAACATTCTGCTCCTAATCCTTCATCTATCTTGACAACTCTCTTATATTTCTGTTAGTATATATCTACGTTGATAGATATATAATTTATCATGGATATTTTCTCACAATCCAATATGTCCTCCAACTCCTTGCCACACCTTATTTCTAAAAAACTGAACCACTCCAACTACCTTACCTGAAAAAGGTAGATCACCCCTTTCATAAGGAGTCAGGATCTCTACGGACATCTTGATGGCTCCATTCCAATCCCACCACAGTTCATTCAACAAGAGGTTAAGAATGAGAGAGGAGAGACAATTTCCACTCAAGAAATTCGTAACCCTCAATTTATAACATGGATGAAACGAGATCAAAGTCTTGTTGTGTATATCACATCAACGCTCCCTCAAGAAGTGTTGATTTCTCTTTTTGATGACTGTATAGCAGGACAGTTATGGATCAGTCTTGTTGAAACCTATTCTCAAATTTCACAGGCATGTATTCTATATTTGAACAAAGAATTTCAGAATCTTAGCAAAGTGTCAATGTCGATTATGGAATATTTGGGACGTCTTAAAGGGATAGCTGATCAGTTGGGAGTTGCTGGATATGTTATTTCCAACAAAGAAAAAGTCCAGCAGACTCTTAGCGGCCTTGGACCAGATTTTTATGCCTTCACTACTGCTCTTAAAGTTTTGCCTATCTTGCCGACCTTCAATAAACTTTAGGGCAAGCTGCTTCAACATGAAATGAACATGAAACAACTGATGGGAGGAACAAACCAAGGTAATGCTCACAATGTTTTAGTTATAGAAGTTGCTGCAGGTCATAGAAAAGGAAATGGGGCTCATCAAGGAGGCATGAATCGTGGGCATGATGAACAAAATGACAAAGGTATTCTGCCAACACCAAATGTAATAAGAAGATTTCAGACTAATACCACAAAAAAAGGTGCCAATGTGTTTCCAATGTAACAAGAAGGGTCACATCAAAGCAAATTGCTGGTTCAATCCACAAAACATAAACCTGAAGTTGAACATAATATCATAAGTCCCACCAGCCGATGTGCAGCATGTAGAAACGCAAACCACAAGAAGAGAGCAAAGATCGAACACAAGAATATACGTGGAAAACCTCGGGAAGAGGTAAAAAACCACGGGGAAGCTCTAACCTAGGGGCACACCGCAACCCTAGGAGAGAGAAAATTAATTCAGTTAATCACTCAATTACACTTAAGTGAAGAATATAAAGGGGAGAGAGGAGATGCCGCCCTCGGTACCCGCGCCCCAGTAAGACCGGGTCCAGAAATGGACCCGATTCTTATTACAATGTATTTCAACACTCCCCCTCAAGCTTGGCATACATGTCAAACATGCCAAGCTTGTTCACATTTTTCTCAAACTGAGATGTACATAAAGATTTAGTCAACACATCGGCAACTTGATCTTCAGACTTCATATAGGGTAGAATCAACTCCTTTGAATCTATGTGTTCCCGTATGAAGTGACGATCGATCTCCACATGTTTAGTTCTGTCGTGCATAACAGGATTGTTTGCTAAGTTAATGGCTGACTTGTTGTCGCAATACATCTTCATCCTCTCATCCATCTTAACCCCAATATCTGTCAAAAGAATCTTTAGCCATAACATTTCAGTAACCCCCATTGCAACTGCCCTGTATTTTGCTTCAGCACTCGATCTGGAACAAACCTCTTGCCTTTTACTTCTCCATACCACAAGATTACCCCCAAGGAAGACGCAGTATCCTGTGGTGGACCTTCTGGTGTCCGCGCATCCAGCCCAATCGGCGTCAGAGTACCCTTCAATGCTGAGATGGTCTTGCCGAGTATATAGAAGTCCCTTTCCTGGATCATTCTTTAAGTAGCCCAACACTCTTTCAGCACATTTCCAATGGCAATCAGTAGGAGCATGCATAAACTGACTCAGCACACCCACAGCATAAGTAATATCTGGACGAGTAAGAGTGAGGTAAATGAGTTTACCAACCAATCGCTGATACCTCCCTTTTTCTTCATCATTCAAAGCCGTCCCAGTCTTAATGCTTATCCTCGTGCCAGACTCCATGGGAGTAAGAAAAGGTCTACATCCCAGTTTTCCTGTCTCCTTTAGAAGGTCCAAGGTGTACTTCCTTTGACTCATTACAAGTCCAGTCTCAGACCGTGCAATCTCGATCCCCAAGAAATACCTTAACCTTCCCAGATCTTTAAGATCAAATTCAGCAGCCAACGTTTCTTTCATCTTCCTTTTTTCGTCTTCGTCATCCCCTGTGACAATCATATCATCCACATAAACAAGTAGAAGACTCACCAGACCATTTCTCTGCTTGATGAAGAGGGTGTGGTTACCATTTCCTTGTTTATAGCCATTGTTCTTCATTACAACCCTCAGTCTTTCAAACCACGCTCTAGGTGACTGCTTGAGGCCATATAATGCCTTCTTGAGGTAGCAACACTTCCCATCCTGCACGTATCCAGGCGGCATGCTCATGTAGACTTCTTCTTCCAGGTGACCATTCAAAAAGGCATTCTTTACATCCAGTTGATCCATGTTCCACTTCTTTTGCATTGCCAGAGCTAAGATGACTCTCACTGTTTTCAACTTTGCAACGGGTGCAAAAGTCTCAAGGTAGTCGATCTCATACTTCTGGCTGAATCCCTTAGCAACAAGGCGAGCTTTATAGCGTTCAACAGTCCCATCAGGTTTGTATTTCACAGTAAACACCCACTTGGAACCAACTAAGTGAGTTCCCTTGGGAATATCAACAACCTCCCACGTATTGTTCTTTGCCAGAGCATCCATCTCCTCTGTCATGGCCTGTTGCCATTTAGGATCCTCCCTAGCATCCTCTACTGTCCTGGGAATAACAGCCATAGAAAGAGAGGTAATAAAGCACTTATAACTGGAAATGTTGGTAAGTGACTGTAAGATTTTGATATCTAATACCAAACCACTGAATGAAGTTAGATGCAAGAGGAGGAAGAGAGAAGTGGGCTGCACGTCCAAGCAAGAGATAGATGAAAGAGAGCAGCAACAAATGACGTTTGCCTCTTGTTATCATTATACACTAATCACGATTTAGGGTACATCATAAAATACACAAAATAACATAAAGATTTACAAGTATGCCACCGCCCATGATGTGTTGGGCGTGTGGATCAAATGGGTCGGGTCTGGGTGACCTGATCCATATTGTACAAACTTAACAGCCCCCCTCAAGCTATGCATGGGGTTTGATCATGTGCAACTTGCTCTTCAATTCCCAGAAATGGTGCCCTGTAAGTCCCTTGGTAACAAGAACAGCCACTTGTTCAGACGTGGATATATAAGTGGGAACAATCTCGTCTTCCGCAACCTTTCGACGAATGAAGTGTTGATCAATCTCTATATGCTTAGTGCGATTATGTAGAACAGGATTGAAGGCAATCTTGATCGCGCTTTGGTTGTCACAAAATAGAGATGACTGAGCAATGGCAAGAGAAAGTTCCCCAAGCGAATGACGTAACCATGAAACTTCAGCTGTGCCTGCAGCCATTGCCCTATATTCTGCCTCGGTGCTAGATCTGGCAACTGCACGATGTTTCCTGCTACTCCAACAAATAAGATTGGAATCAAAGAAGAGACAATAACCGGAAACTGATCGTCTATCGTCTGGATCACCTGCCCAATCCGCATCAGTATAAGTGGAAATGTTGTGGCCATGCAAAACAGTTAGACTATCTTGTGTAGATGAGTCCATCCCCAAGAGTAGCCTTAAGATAACGCAAAATGCGTTTGGTAGCATCCATATGCCCGTCTGTGGGTGCGTGCATAAACTGAGAAACTTGATTCACAGCATATACTATGTCTGGGCATGTAAAAGTGAGATATTGCAACTTGCCAACTACACTCCGATAGAAACCAGGATTTGGGTAGGCATCACTCCCATCAGAGGCATTTAATTTTGTGTTGAGAACACTAAGTGTATTTATGGGCTTGCAATTTATCATACCTACCCTATCCAAAATATCAAGAGTGTATTTATGCTGTGTAAGAGTTAATGTGTCACATTTTCTATCAAGCTCAACACCCAAGAGATACCGTAGTTCGCCGAGATCCTTCATCTTGAATTCTTGTTGCAATACATCCTCAACATGGGATATATGACATGAAGAGTTTCCAGTAAGAACTATGTCTATATATATGAGTTGCCAAATGGTAACTTCACCCGAATGATAGATGAATAAGGAATGATCAAGTGAACTTCTGAGGAAACCAGCCTGCTGTATATGGAGGGAAAACCTATCAAACCATGAACGAGATGCTTGCTTAAGCCCATACAGCGATTTTTGTAATTTGCACACCCATTTGGTTGGATCATTGGAAACATAAACCACGAAGAGGAAGAAGAAGAAGAACACACGATGTACGTGGAAAAACCTCAGACGAGGAAAAAAACCACGGGAAGCTCTACCTAGGTGCACAACCGCAACCCCAGGAGAGAGAAAATTCTATTTCACTTAATTCCACAATTACACATAAGTGACAATATAAAGAAGGGAGAGAGGAGAAGCCGCCTAGGGTACAGAGCCAGCCTCGGTACCCCCGCCCCAACGGACCGGGTCCAGAAATGGACCCGGTTCCTATAACAAAGTATTCTAACACTCCCCCTCAAGCTTGGCATACATGTCAAACATGCCAAGCTTGCTAACATTCTTTTCAAATGAAGAAGTATAAAGCCCTTTAGTTAAGACGTCAGCCACTTGATCTTCAGATTTCATGTATGGTAGAATTAGCTCCTTTGAGTCAATGCGTTCTCGGATAAAATGACGGTCGATCTCCACATGTTTGGTCCTGTCGTGAAGAACTGGATTATTGGCCAGATTAATCGCTGACTTGTTGTCACAGTACATCTTCATTGTATCTCCCAGTTCAATACCAATATCAGTCAGAAGAATCTTCAACCACAACATCTCTGTAACCCCCATCGCGACAGCCCTGTACTCAGCCTCAGCGCTAGACCTCGAACACACTTCTTGCCTCTTACTCCTCCAAACAACCAGGTTACCTCCAAGAAAGATACAATACCCTGTAGTTGACCTCCTTGTGTCTGTGCAACCTACCCAATCTGCATCTGAGTAACCCTCAATGGTAAGTTCATCTTGTCGGGTATACAGCAGCCCTTTTCCCGGGTTATTCTTTAGATATCCCAACACCCTTTCAGCACTCTTCCAGTGGCAATCAGTAGGAGCATGCATAAACTGACTAAGGACATTCACAGCATATGTGATATCAGGGCGAGTAAGGGTAAGGTAGATAAGCTTACCAACAAGTCTCTGATATCGTCATTTGTCTTCCTCATTCAGAACAGTGCCCGTCTTGATACTTATCTTAGTCCCGGACTCCATAGGAGTAAGATAGGGCCTACAACCAAGTTTACCAATCTCCTTTAGTAAGTCAAGAGTGTACTTCCTTTGACTCATAATCAGCCCTGTCTCTGATCGAGCAATCTCTATCCCCAGAAAGTACCTCAGCTTACCCAGATCCTTGAGATCAAACTCTTTAGCTAATCTCTCCTTCATTTTCCTGTTTTCTTCTTCATCACTGCCAGTGACAATCATATCATCAACGTAGACAAGGAGAAGACTTACCAGATCAGCTATCCCTCTGTCTCTTCTTTCTTCTTCTTCTCCCTCGCCCTTTTACCACACCTTCCCCTCTCTCTACTGGTTGTCTCTCTCTGCCAACGCCTTTTTTTGCTCGCCTCTCTCCCGTGCTATTCCCCTCCTCCGCCACTCTCATGATCTGTTGCCCTCTCTGCCTGCACTCTCCCCTCACTATCAACACCCTCTCTATGGTTGTCTCTCTCTTTCTCTGCATTCTCTCTCTCTTCTTCTCCTTCCCGCCAGCTCTCTCCTGCACGGTTCCTCTCCTCCGTTAGTCTCTTGCCTCCTCCACTCTCTCTCCTGCACGCTCTCCCCTCTTCCCAAACCCTCTTGAATTCTTTTTCACCCCTTTTCACTATTTTTGCAGTTGTTGGTTTGGATTGCAGTTTGCATTTCCCCTCACACCAGCGAGTTGAAGGCTTGGGAGGTGACGACGACAGTTGATTTTGGTTGTTTGGGGGATCACTCGAACTCGTGAGGTGGCTGCCGGAAGGACATCAACAGCTAAGACTTTGAAATTGGGATGAGCAAGGCCTAATCGAGCTTAGATTGTTGTATATTTTCTGTTGGAGCACGTATAATTATTGTTTGAGCATGCTAGAATTGAGAATTGATGATTTAGAATGCATATTAGCGATGTTGCTATTTTGGGGGAAGATTATGACTATGTTGAGTAAGACAAGGGCCCACGTGTATGTTTATCTCTTTAGCATTATAAGTTGATTTTTGAAGCAATTAGGGAAACATGGAAGAAATTATTGTGGTGTGGAGAAGATTTAGAACCGTGGTAGCGAACTCGTGAAGTATGTTTTTGTTGAGGTGCACGTATGTTGTTGTTGGGGAATTGTAGGTATGTTAGGTTGGCGCCTCAACTAAGGAAGCAAGAGAGAAATGGATTAGTGATCGGTTCAAATCGAAAGCGCGAAGCTTAAACCATTTGGTGATAACCTCTAGGGCTGAGAAGAGGCCTATTGGAGGGCTTTGTGGGTCGACACTACCCATCGACACCCTCTTGAGGCGATGACATGTGCCTCAATGATTTTGGTTTATATTTGTATGGATTGTGAAAGTAAACAAGTAGAGAATTTACCACTTGTGTATGTTTGCAGGTACACCGGGCACGTCTAGTAGACCTTGAGCAACTAGACGTGAAGCTCGAGGCATTTTGGAGTGTTTGGTGGACGCGCGACAGGTATGGCGGTATTCCAGGCAAATCCCTGCCTGGGGCTAACTTGAGAATGTGTGTTCCTAGGATCGTGGGATCCTAGGATTGTGATGTGATTGAATGATTGTTTTGTGAGTGAATGTATGTATGCATGCGAGCAATTTGATATGTGATAATCTTTGTTTTGAAAAGCTATTAGAAGCTGGTTTTGAAAACTGTTACGCATTTGCATGTGCATGCTAGAATTGATAACTGCTTAGGACAGATGAGGTGAGGTATCGAGTCGAGTGTCTCCTCGACCCCAATTGTGCATTAGAAAGCATCCTAGAATGATAACTGCCTAGGACAGCTACGAGCCAATCATGGATCGAGACTACTCTCCCGGATTCGGGGACTTGTGTGAGCTCTTATAATGGAAGAAGAAAAGTCGGTAGTCATTCAAGTCCTCAACTTGGTGGCTGCTGAACTTTGCAACTTTTGGTTTCTGGGTACTACGTGTAGGGATGGTGTTAACTCAATGTGGAACCCCAATGTGATGTACTGACTTGAGCTTTCAAGCTCAGGCGTGATAACAGGTGTTGAAGGCTCTTGTGGAGACCCTGGATTTGGATGCCAAACCTCAATATGATCTGTCAGGCTTGCTGTTTTTGCCTTGGTCTCTGGTCACATTCACCGTTGAGGTCGGTAGAGGCGTTCCGGTTGGTTGGATTCCAAAAGGGGGTACATATCTCGCGTATTGTCAAATCCTTCACCAATTTTCGACTCAATAAGCGCCCTACTGGTCTGTTCGCAGCATCAAATTCTTATCGCGAAGTAAGAATAGGGCAAGGAGCAGGAACAACTTAAAACACATCTGACAAGTGCAGTACCAGGAGGGGTGAAATCGGGAAGAGTGACTGGCCAAGGGTTCGCCCTATGAGGTGCTTGCTCATTATGAGATCAGTGAGATTCATTTTCATGAGTATTCGTTTCAACGGTCCAAGAAGTTTAGAATTCTCTAAGATCCGATGGATTGATTCTCTGTATGATCTTTCACGACCTTCTTTTGTTGTGCTATCTCTCATGTATATGTTACGCAACAGCCTTAATGACGCACTAAAAGTCTTCCATAGAATGTTTCAGTTGTAGCGCGCTTGGCTCGTGCGGGTCGGACCGGGTCAGGGTCCAGACCCGGACCGGACCTTCACGCGTAAGGAACCCGACGCGAGGGCTTCTCCCTCGCCTTTCCCTCCTTTCTCTTGTTTACCGCCTGAGCGCTCTCGGGTTAGTGCAGAGAAGAAGGCGGAGGTGGTGCAGGCAGCGGCGGCGACGGAGGTGGACCAGGCGACGGCGACGGTGGAAGCGGCGGCGGCGACGGCGGCAGCCCTAGGGTAAACCCCTCTCTCTCGCCCTCTCTGTCTACCTCTCCTCCTCCCTGCGCTGACTCTTCTCCCCCCCCCCC
>JAANDH010001596.1:0-11605 GCA_011799765.1 Nymphaea thermarum | reverse complement strand
CCGCCCATGGTGTGCACGTGCCTGTGTTGCACCCACAGGAACTGTAATACACTGAAGTTAAAGAAAATGTATTGAATATGATTGATGGTATGTGTTTGAAGTGAATGTAATTGTTGTGTTGCAAATGCAAGTGAGATGTTTAGGTATGCTTGCATGTGATTGGAAATGTTAGTGACTATGGCCATTGAGTGGCCCTTGTATGTCGTACTTTGACACAATATGAGAAAATATGATTTGATATTTATTTCTATTTGAATCTCACCTGAAAGGGGTGGTATTTTCCTGGCTTGTTGCCATACTGCGAAGGCTAAGCCTTCAGTTGTTTCCTTTTCTGGTTTTGGCGGACCCGGGGCAGCAGGTTGAGCAGATGGCTTCACTCAAGTCCTACTGGGGAGGTTTTGGGTCTTTTTGTAGTGCCGGCGGGTCTTATTTTGGTTTTATTGATGTCTTGTTTTTGTTAGGCATCAATTATACAGTTGGGGCATTTTTGTTACACATAGGTGTGATTTTGTATGAACGGAAAGGATTGCATTAATGAAAGTTCGCCCCATTGTTTTGAATTGTTTGGTTCATTGGCTCATCGTCTTTTCGAATTGTAGTGTAGTCACGCCTCGATGCTTTATGTTTAGAAAAAAAAATGTTTGAGTGTCAAAAGGTCGGGATGTGACATCAGTGGTTCAAGAACAGGTGCACAGCAGAAGATAAAAGTTTTGAAAGATGTGATTGATGTGTTTGATAAGATGTGAATTTTTATGAATGTGAATGTTGTGATTTGTTGCACATGTATTGCCGTGGGCAATGATGCAATTGAATGAGATTGGAGGGTAGATGTACTCATATTGTTATGACGGCTAGCTAAGACTGTTAATGATATGTGTAGCCCTCGTGTGGAGGCAATTGGAGGAGTGGGTGTACTTGTGAAGTGAACCAACCTCATGAGCTAGCCAGTCATTTTGTGAATGTGCAATTATAATGATAATAATGAAAGAATAAGAGATGAGAGGTCAGTGGAATGTGGCTATGTGTTTGGGAGTTGTCCCGCCTTCGCCATTGGTCTCGCCTGTTCGGAGCGCAGGCGATGCAAGGCCCCAGGGTGCTGTTGTGTGATGTGCTTGGAGTGTTGGGCTCCCGCCTTCCCAACCTGGGTATCCTATGGAAGGCTGAGTATCTCTCATTGGAATTCACACATCCATGGATGAGTGATCTACCGTTGCGGCGGGAATGGATCCATAATGTTATGGGCCACCGCGTGGGTTGTCTCCCAGCTGTAGGCCGCCCGCGGTGTGCACGTGTCTGTGTTTGCATCCACAGGAACTGTCAATTCACTAAGCTAATGAAAATGAAAGTATATGAATGAAATGTATGTGAATGATGTGCATGTGAATTGTTGATAGATCGTATGTTTCGGGTCCGGATCCATACCCGACCCGTCTTGTAGCCCGTGTTGGGCACTGCTTAAGTCATGTAACCCTAATCATTATGTGTGAATGAGAATCTAAGGAGAGAGAGAGTCTGGCGGCTAGTGGGCACCAACTCCTCCTCATTCGTGGTTTTTTCTCCCTCGAGTTGAGGGTTTTCCACGTTACATCGTGATCATTGTTTTTCTTCCTCTTCTTGTTCGTGTTTCTACATGAATGAAATGAATGAGAATGATATGTTTATGCATGTCTTGCATGTGAAACGAAATTGTGTTATCGTGGCCATTGAGTGGCATTTACATGTCGTGGTCTATGTGAGGGGCCTTTTTGTCAAGTCATGTGACTATGCCCCCTCACGACATGATGATGATTTGCTTTTATAATCGTGATTATCTCATATTTGAGCCCATACCCAAAGGGTTGGGGATTTACTGGCTAAGCCTTTTCCTTTTTCAGGTTTTGGCGGACCCGAGGCAACAAGTTGATCACATGGCTTCACTCACATCATACTGGGGAGGTTTTGGGTCTTTTGTAGTGTCGGAGCATCTTATTTTGGTTATATTGATGTCTTGTTTTGTTAGGCATCAATTATATGGTTTGGGGCATTTTTGTCATACACAGATGTGATTTTATATGAACTGAAATTGTTATATAAATGAAAGTATACCCCATTGTTTCGAATGACATAGCTCCCTCCTGTTTGAATTGTTGTGTCGTCGCACCTCAATGCTTTATGTTTAAAAAAAAATTAAATTTGAGGGTCAAAAGGTTGGGGTGTGACATGAGCAGCACTTCTTCCAAAATAAAATATAAATAACCACACAGCAAATTGTTGTCCACGGCTGACAGCCACTCCACGTCTACAAAACAAATTCACTCACGTGTAGATGGGCAGCGCTTCCCACACAGCAGATTCTTGTCGAGACAACAACCACACCACGACTACCAAAAAAAATTCTACTCACGTTTAGATGTGCAGCACTTCTTCCCACACAACAAATTGTTGTCCACCACTGACGACGACTTCTGCATCAGCATCCATGATTCCTCAAGAAGCAGTTCTTCATTTGGCTGCTCCACCATCTTATGTCAGTCCATAAGATATTAAGAGACGCAGACTCCCACAGCTGCGCCATTTTTTTTTTATATCCACGGTTGGATTCTATTCATGCATATTTCTGAGCGTGGACAAACTCCTTCCCACGCTCCTCTGCTGAAGAAGGAGAGATGGCAATCCAACCTCTTTCATAGATGGGTAAGTTATGATAATCTTTCTTTAGATTTCAGCTTTTTATGTCTCAAGTTATAAAACAAGATGAACCTACTTCTTTTGAGGAATCATCCAAGTCGTCGCATTGGATCAAGGCAATGAATGTGGGACATGGAAAGTTGTTCCTCGACCCAAAGAAAAGAATGTAGTAGGAACGAAATGGATTTATAAAGTAAAATATAAACCTGATGGCAGTGTGGAAAGATACAAGGCAAGATTTGTGCATGAGGCTTCACACAACAATATGGAGAAGATTATGATGAAACATTCAGCCCTGTAATCAAAATGGAACAATCCGTGTGATTATATCATTGACAGTTGAATATGGATGGAGACTACATCAAATGGACGTGAACAATACTTTTCTTCATGGTGATTTGAGGGAGGAAGTACATATGGAACAACCTCCAGGATATATGAAAAGAGACTCTCATGCATGGGTTTGTAAACTAAGAAAATTTATTTATGGACTCAAACAGGCCTCACGCTCGTGGTTTGACAGTTTCTCCTGCAAAATTCAAGAATTTGGCTTTCGGAAATGTCCTCTAGATCCCTCTCTTTTCATTTGTCGAAAGGAAAACATATTTACTTTACTTCTTATATATGTTGATGATATTGTTATCACAAGGAATTCAGAAAAACACATAGAAGAAGCTAAAGTTTTGATGATGCAAAGCTTCAAAATGAAAAAGCTTGGTGATTTACAATTCTTTCTTGGAGTGGAGATTGATAGGCACAATAATTGCCTTACATTGACACAGCAGAAATACACGTTGGATCTACTGAAAAAGACAAGTATGTCTGATTGTAAGCCAGTTGGAACTCCTAGTATTCTAAATCAAAGACTAAGTGTTCAGGATGGGGAGTTATATGAAGGGTGGAAGACAAGGAGATTCAGCCTATTCATGTTCGTACAAATGAACAAGTTGCAAACTTATTTACAAAAGGACTAACGAAGCAACGATTCTGGTTTCTAAAAGTTAAGTTGTACATGGTGAAAAACCATATACAACTTGAGGGAGGATGATAAGATGTTGGATCCAATCTGATCCAGATCCAACACGTCTCCTGATTTAGATCCAACATGTCTAACCATGTCTGAGCGCATTTATCTAGGCAAGGTTATGATTGTAATTTCTGTAATTGTTTCATTCTAGAATCTAGGTTATTTTATTGCTTCACTCTAGGCTCTAGATTATTGTGATAATTGTTTTATTCTAGACTCTAGGTTATTGTGTTGCTACACTTTAGGCTCTAGATTATTGTGATTGTTTCATTCTAGATTCTTATAAAATGTGTAGAGGGATCACTATATAAATGGGTCGTGTGAGAATGTAAAAAGTCACATGCCTTCCTCATTTCTCTTTTCCTGTTCTCTCTCTTATCTTTCCTTTGCTAAATCTGAACGTGGGTTACAGTTCGACACCCAAAATATTACATTGAGTAGTAGAATGTATTCACTACTACATATTCTCAAGTATCAGAAGCGAGATTCCTGCAACTCAAGAGGCAATTTCAAGATATCAAGCGAGGAAGACGCTCAATTTTGGAGTATATACATGAAATTAAAAATGTTAGTCATCAGTTAGCAATCATAGGACATCCAGTCACTGACAAGGACAAAGTACAACAGGCTCTGAGTGGATTGGGGTCAAATTTTGATGTTTTCTGCACTGCTTTAGAGGTATTACATGTTCTTCCTTCTTTTGAAGACTTGAAAGCAAAATTGATTCAGCATGAAGCAAGGGAATCATAATGTGTTGGTCACTGGCACCCACGCAAGGAAATCGTCCTAGAGTTTGGAACTCGCAGCCAGGGATAAGAAGAGGTATTCTTCCCACACCAAACACAAATGCATAGGAAAATGTACAAAGAAGGATACCTCCTTTGAAGTCAGAATGTTGGCATAACCCTCAAAATAAAGGAAAATAGGTAAGGCATGACAATAAGGCAGCAGGGCCAACTGTATTAAACACGATAGCAGCACCAAAAATTCCTCCTAATGTGTAGTAGATCTTGATGACAGCTTTGTCCAATGTCAATCTTAAGAAAAGTGAGCAAGGACTACAGTATGTGGATTATAGTGCCACAGCTCACGTGACTGATGATGCAGGTAAACTTTCTAGTGCTCTCCCTTATTTAGCTAAAGGCTCAGTTGTCACAGGAGATGGTTCTCATCACAAGATATCTCATGGTTGCACCATCTTCTTGGGGAACTCACCCTTTCCATTGCTCGATCATCTCTATTTTGTGATAACCAAAGTACCATCAAAATTGCTTTCAATCCTATCCTACATGTTCGCAGATTGATCAACACTTCATTTGCCAAAAAGTTGAGCAACAAGTGGTTGATCTATTTACCAAGAGTCTCACAGGGCATCATTTCTGGGAATTGAAGAACAAGTTGTACATGGTTAAACCCCATGCACAACTTGAGGGGGGCTGTTAAGATATAGGTTGGATATGGGTCGGGTCAAGTCAGACCCGGCCCACTTTCTCCACACACCACTTATAATGTGGTCGGTGGCATACTTGTCGTCTTTTTTTATTGTTTTGTGTAATTTATTTGAAACACAAAATTGTAATTTGTATAAGTTAATAAGAAGGGGCAGACGTGAAGTCTAAGGCCCTTATTCCTCTCTCTCTCTCTCTCACGTGCAGCTTGTTTTCTCTTCTCTTCCTCTTCCCACTGGTGATACACATCAAGGTCTTACAAATGGCGGGTGCAATGAGTAGCCGGTGGAAGAGGCCGAAGATGGTAGAGAGGACGACCAACAAAAATAAAAGAGTTTTCCTCTGACTGAAGGTAGCAAAACCCGGTTGACAATGACAGGTAATCCAGCGGTTCAGTACTAGGGTTGTCAAAATACCTATTCTCCATTTGCTACAGCTGTTCAATGGAAAGGGTGATGATAGAAGAGTTTTTAACTAGTGAAAGAGGGTTGCATTGTAGAAAAGAATTTGTGGTGCTTCAAGGGAACCTCTGTTGGAAAGAACCAAAGCTTTGGTACCAGTTTGTTAGGGTACTGAGCAGGGAAAGAGAGAAGAAAGAACAATTTTAAGATGGACTGCTGTGCCACAATCGGGGAGGCTCTAATCCTATTTGTAGAGTGATTAGGATCGTTGTAGATGTGATTAATTGCTACATAGGTGAAAGATTAACATTAACATGAGTTGGTTGTTTACATTAAACTTTTAAAACTGTTGCCCGATAAAATAGTATCTGGATATCAGATTTTAATATTGGTTCATGCAGTAAAGAGAGAGAGAGGAAAAAGGGGGGGAGATGTTTAAGAACGTTACTCAGATCATTGGTCTAAAAAGAGCAAACCAAGGACAACCAAATGGTACATAATCAGTAGACATTCTGAACTGAACTGGGAGAGTAAACCTCACCAAACCAAAAGAGAAACAGAAGAAATTTTTAAACAGCATTACATAAAGCGATATATTCACCAAGTAGCCGACCTGAAGATAAAAGCAGGTTATGTAGGGAAAAATGTCGTCCTTCCATAGGGGCGATATGTTGTCATGTTTTCTTCTACATTTTAGTTGATTTTTTGTACCTTTAAAATTTATATAATTGTATGCACTATTATCTATACATTTACAGTTGTGTGCTTACATATCATATCCCTTACATATACACATTATCATTACATACACATTGTGTTAATAATATATCTACAAGCTGAGATCCGGCCATCCCGCTCAAGCACACAGCCCGATGCAATGCATTGGGCCTATATATATATATATATATATATATATATATATATATATATATATATATATATATATATATATGTTTGTTTTATTATTTAGTTGGGTCTTTGCACCTGACACATCTTTTTTCTCCTTTTTTTGTATTTTATCTTTTTGTGTATTATAGAAACATTATTAAACTAAAAAAAAGATTAACTTAATGTATCTTTTCCATCAACTTATTCTTGTGATCATATTTGTAAGGACAGATTGCAAAAAAGGAAAAAAAATCATCATCATCACCTCCCACCTAACCTACCATATTTTATTACTTAAATGGTCAAGAAGCTAGAAAAAAGTGAGCATGTGCTTTCCCAACCAATTTTTCGAACCAATAGCATTTGATATATTTTTATCTTTGATATGCCCCATTGCACCACATGTTCTTGTATATTCTCGAGTATGATCTAAGAGACCTTGTTGGAGCATATCCAAATCAACTAAATCAATTCTTGAAATTCTTTATTTGATGTGAGCATGTGCTTTCTCAACCAATTTTTCCAACCAATAGCATTTGATATATTTTTATCTTTGATATGCCCCATTGCACCACATGTTCTTGTATATTCTCGAGTATGATCTAAGAGATCTTGTTGGAGCATATCCAAATCAACTAAATCAATTCTTGAAATTCTTTATTTGATGCTATCAAGCTTTCAACACTAGTAGTCCTACACAGAGAACAATGCCATACATAAACCAGATTAAATAAGAAGCTGGATTCATTTAATGAACCTTAATGGTAGAAAAAGGTCATGGATACATACTCAGAATCTGTTTCTTCATTGAGCATACAAAACAAGTTCCCCTCAATATGCTCATTGATGACTGCAACCTGTTCATCGGAACAAGTTCTATTAGCAAAAGAAATAAGGCTTCTGCAAGCCAAAGTAATGCACTCAACCAAATTTAACAATACCTATTTATACAAACAAATTTATGACAGGTAAGAATTACATGCAAGGCTTAACTTCAGCCATTTGACAAGCAGGAGGGGTAAAAAATATCAAGAGGTAACATTTTATCAAATTTTCTGCAGGCAATAAAGAACCATAAACATAACACTGAGAACCTTCTTTCACTAACAAAATATATCCTATATATATATATACTACAAAAAGGAGGGTTGAGGTGGGGTTGACCTGGGTTGTTTTGGACCCAAGTTCCAACCCCAAATACCTCACCACCTCCCACTCCTTTGACCGAATAAATGAAGGGTCAAGAGAAAATATGAGAGGGGGTGAAACGAGAGAGAAGTGGGAAAGAGAGTAGGAGAGAGACTGGGAGAAGCGGGAAAGGAGGAAGAGAGAGATAGAAGAGAGAGAAAAAGGTGAAAAAGAAGAATAGGAAAAAAGAAAAAAAGGGGTGAAAACGGAGAGGTGCATATGGTTGCAGCAACAACTGTAACAACTCGACCCACTCCTGGGCTCGGACCCCTAGTTCGGCGGATCCCAACCCGGCCTTTAGCAGTTTCAATTCCAACCCCAAAAAAGCTAGGGACCAAGACAATCATCTCATTAATGACCCCCTTTATAAACACTTGAAGGTCCCTCACAATTTTCAATACGGAACTAAATTTGTGGGGTGTTACAATCCACCCCCCTTAAGGCACACGCGTCCATGCATGTGGGACCCTAGGTCCGAGGGTTAAACCGAATCTGATACCACTGTAACAACCCAACCCACTCCTGGGCTCGGGCCCCTGGTTCCGGGGATCCCAACCCGCCTTCTAGCAGTTTCAGTTCCAACCCCAAAAAGGCTAGGAACCAATACAATCATCTCACTAATGACCCTCTTTATAAACACTTGAAGATCCCTCACAATTTTTAATACGGGACTAAATTTGTTGGGTGTTACAGCAATAGCACAACAGCATAGGTCCAGCTGAGCAAAAGGGAAAGGGGGGGCAGCAGCTGACAACTGCTGCAGGACAACAGAAGAAAAAAAAAGAAAGAACAAATAAATAATATAGTGAGCTGCAACATTGCATGCGCAGCCCGAAAGGGAGGAGTAGATAACTGCAACTTGTAGTTGCAGTCAGCCGAAGGAAAGCAAAAAAAGCAGCAATTGTCATGACGGCAGATGGGGTAGAAGTGAGCTTCGCGCATATTTGAGTCAGACTGATGTTGGTCAGGCTGAAGCGTCAGATGATGTGAAGGTCAATCATGCACTGGCCATTTCGGGTGAGAAAGGTAATTCTTGCATGGGAGAGTGGATTGTTGACAGTAGTGCTACTCATCACATGACTGACAACCCTAAGCTCTTTCACGAATATAAGATGTCTTCGGGAAAGGAACGTGTCTCTCTTGTCGACGGCTCCTTTACCTCTGTGGCCGGAAAGGGAGTCTTTCCTTAAACAAATTTTTAGTGCATGGGGCCTTACATGTTCCTCATCTTCCCTTGAATATTTTATCTGTTAGTAAGATCACAATGAGTTGAATTGTGAACTTATATAATCAGCAAATCGTTGTGTTTTGCAGGACTTTGTGACAGGGAAGAAGATTGGGATTGGTTTGGTGTCTGAAGGCCTATATCGACTTCCTATCTGCGGCCACAGCTCTTATGACAGCAGTTAGCAGGACCGAGAAGAAGAGGGAAGAGAGTATTCAGTTATTTTAGTATTGGCATGAATGCCTTGGACATCTCCCTTTTGGGATTCTGAAGCAATTCTTTCCTGATTTATGTTCTAGTTTGAACATTTCTATGTTATTTTGTGATGTGTGTCAGTTTGCTAAACATGTTAGGGCTTCTTACCTAGTTTTTAATAGTCGTGCTAATAAAGTTTTCTCCTTGATTCATTCTGATGTCTGGGGGCCTTCGAAAATTCATTCTCATAGTGGTTTTCAGTATTTTATAACTTTCATCTATGTCACACGGACACGGCAAAATAGCCCATGTATCTGTATCGACACGCGGACACGGGGATACGGGTGCGGACACAACTAAGACACGGCAAAAAATAAGTGTCATTAATTTAATGTTTTTTTTTCATTTTATCAATTTTTTATGATGCATCCAATTATTTCCATGAACAATCCTTTCAGATATTCAGTACTTTTGTGACAAAACACATTTTCTAACAAGATTGTAAGAGTGAACTATTAATTTAATGTTTTTTTGAATCTTATCATTTTTTATAATATTTAATGTAGTTGTGTCCGCGTATCCAAAAAAATTGAAAATTGTCGTATCCGCACCCGTATCCCCGTATCTGCACCCGTGTGACATAGACTTTCATAGATGATTACTCAAGGAGTACCTTTGTTTACCTGTTGAAAGATTGTAGCGAAGTACCTCAAGTTATAGAAACTTTCATCCTTCTAATGGAAAACCAGTATGGTGGCTCTGTCAAGACCTTTCTGTCTAATAATGCCCTTGAGTATATGTGTCAAACTGTTGAAGAGTTCCTTCGAAAAAAAGGGATTGTTCATGAGACGTCGTGCAGCTATACGCCTCCTCAAAATGGGGTTGTTGAGAGGAAAAATCGTCAGTTGCTTAATGTTACCAGAGCTCTATTGTTTCAAAGGAATCTTCCAAAACATTATTGGGGAGATGTGGTTCTTACTAGTGCATACTTGATTAATCATATGCACTAGTCGTGTGTTAAACGAGCGGTCACCACACTCTATGCTTCTAGGGAGTGGTCAACCCTTTCATCTTCCCCCTCGTGATCACAGGCCCAATGTGAAAAAACTTGATCCCAAGTCAATTAAGGGAATATTTATCGGGTATCCTCCTACTCAAAAGGGGTATAAATGTCTAGATCCCACCATTGGTCGTGTTCACGTTACCAAGGATGTCACATTTTTGGAACATGTCTCCTATTTTGGTGAGAATCCTCTTCAGGGGGAGATGTCAAGGGAAGAGTATTCTCCAAGTCAGGAAATTCAGTTTACAGATTTTTTGGACTACATGCGCGAAGAAAATCCATCTGTCGACAAAAATCCTTCTGTTGAGGTGCTTGAAAAGGAGAAAAATGGAGAGTCTACTGAGGTGCTTGAATAGAAGAGGAATGGAGAGTGTTCTACTGGGACGAAAAATGAATGCAATCGTTTGTTTGGGCAGGTGTACTCTAGGAGAAGAGATTGTATAGATAAAGTGATTGATGGTGAGAAGTCTACTCTGAATCCCAATCCTACTTCTTCCCTGGATGACCCAAGTCATGCTGAGAAGCAACCTATTGAGGAAGATAGACAGAGAGGAACTGACAAGGAAGACCTTCCCATTGCCCTAAGGAAGGGTGTCAGGTCATGTACTCAACACCCTATTGGTAACTGTGTGTCTTATTCTAGATTGAGCACTGATTACAAATGTTTTGTATCCTCTTTGTCTTTGGTTGTGATTCCCAGAAATGTTATAGAGGCTCAGAATGATCCCAAGTGGACTCATGCTATGCAAAAAGAGATGGAGGCCTTGGGCAGAAACGAAACATGGGAAGTGGTAGAGATCCCTGAAGCGGCTCTTCTGGTTGGGTCCAAGTGGGTCTACACCATTAAGTACAGACCAGATGGGAACGTTGAGAGGTACAATGCTCGTCTGGTGGCCAAGGGGTTCAGTCAGAAATATGGGATCGACTACTTAGAGACGTTCGCTCCTATTGCGAAGATGAAGACTGTTAGAGTTATTATTTCTTTAGCAGTGTTGAAGGGTTGTAAGATGTGCCAACTTGACGTCAAAAACGTCTTTCTCAACGGAGATCTTGAAGAAGAAATGTATATGTGTATGCCCCAGGTTTTGAGAGACCTGAAAAATGCTGTAAACTGAAAAAGGCTTTGTATTGGCTTAAACAGTCTCCTCTAGCATGGTTTGAACGTCTTAGACTTGTAATGAGAAAGCATGGCTACAAACAAGGAAATGGAGATCATGTAAGAATCTTCAGAAGTTCGTGTCTCTCCGGCTGTAAACAAGAGATTGAGAATAGTTCGATGGAGGCAAAAGGTGCAGACGGCGATGAGCCCTGCGATCCCTTAATCTTTTGTTATATCAAAGAATAGTGACCTAATCACCTTACAACAGATTGTACACAAAAGAGTGAAAAATCACAAGTATGCCACTGCCTAGTACATTGGGGCGCGTGGAGTACTAAAGAATAAAAGAATTGGATCGGGTCTGTCTGACCCGATCCCATGTACATAAGCTTAACAGCCCCCCT
>JAANDH010001595.1:0-41447 GCA_011799765.1 Nymphaea thermarum | reverse complement strand
ACTATACTTTTATTATATGTGGATGATATTATTCTTACCGGCAGCTGTCCAAGTTTTCTTGGTTTCTTCCAACAGCAAGTATCACATACCTTTGCTATGACAGATCTTGGAGAATTACATTACTTTTTAGGTATTCAAGTTCAACACAATGCCTCTGGTTTGTTTCTTAGCCAACGTCGCTATGCTACAGAGGTTATTGCTCGAGCACAAATGCAGTCCTGTAAGGCAACTGCTACACCAATGGTTGCTCATGCCTCTACCAATACTAATCTTGAAGCAGCTTATCCAAATCCTACGCTATATCGCAGTCTTGTTGGTGCTTTGCAATATCTTACATTTACACGACCCGACATCACTTATGCGGTCAATTATGTGTCTCAATTTATGCACGTCCCTTCAATACGACATTTTCAGTTGCTTAAAAGAATTCTTCGCTACATTCAAGGCACTCTATCTATTGGGATGCAATTCTTTAAGCCAAAAACATTGTCTATTCGTGCATATTCAGACGCCGATTGGGCAGGTTGCCCCTTAACTCGTCGGTCTACAACTGGCTATTGCACCTTTTTAGGACCCAATTGCATATCTTGGGCTTCCAAGAAACAACAAAGTGTTTCTAGATCATCATGTGAAGCTGAATATCGTGCTCTTGCCGCCGCTGCCGCAGAAGTCACTTGGATCACCTTCATCCTTAGGGATCTTGGTCTTTTTCTCTCTTATCCTCCATTATTGTTATGTGACAACCTCTCCGCTTTGCAGTCTACCATCAAAACGGCCAATCACTCTCGAATGAAACATATTGAGCTTGATTTTCACTTTGTACGAGAAAAGGTTGCTCTTGGTTCTTTAGTCACTCAATACATATCGTCCACTCATCAGCTTGCAGATTTGTTCACAAAGTCTTCAGAAACTTGTCAATATCAACTTTCGTAACGGCGTCTACCCTTAGATGGTTCCCTCAAATGCTAAGTTTTCCAATCATGAATTTATGCTCCCTATTATCCCTCAAATTGGATCCGCAGATTAAGGATGCATGCATTACAAATTTCTCTTTCCATTTACAATTCATGCATCATTTAAACCAAGAATTTTTTTATCCCTGCACAAAACTATGAATATCAGATCTTAGAATCTTCAAGACCTCAAATAAGCACTCATACTTAGATTCGGAGGCACTCAAACGCCCCCATGGAGTTTGAAACAGGACAATATAAGCTCCCAGGGGTAGAGCTAGAAATTTTTCATGATGAGACTAAATTAAAGTTTCTAAATTTTGATAGGAGCCGAAATATTATTTTTCAAAATTTTTATATAGAACAAGTAACATAATTTTTTCTTTTGGAAGGAGGGCCAGGGTTCCTACAGGCCCCCCCCTTGCCCAGGGGCGGAGGGAGGGGGGGTTGGCCTAGGCCATGGCTCCACCCTAACAACAAATCCTGGCTCTGCCCCTGCCCTTGCCTCCGCTTCTGTAAGTTTCCATTTACTTATTAATATGAATCATGATGCTTTTAGAGAGGAAAAATTTGATAGTAAGTAATTTTCTCCATTTAAATGCTAAAACATCTCTCCATCTGATTAGTTTTGTATTGACTACAGCAATCCAATTAACCCAAGTTTAAATCATTGCGATCCCAAAAAGTTTTGCTATTCAATGTGGAGTATGGATTGTTGCTCCAAATCATTGTAAAAATTTCGTGATTATCGCTTTATTTATGCCACATTATCGAACCTCGGATGCCCTCACAGGTTACACTTATTAATAAAAATGTCAATATATCAGATTCAAATCGGATATCCAACTGAATTGCTCATAACTCTTCTATTTGCTCCGATACCAAATTGTCACCTTCTGCTCCAAAGGAAGGAGCAAAAATCTGTAACTGTCACTAAAATAAAATTTCAATTTGAAGTTGAAGCATGGTCTTATAACTTAAAACATAATGCCTACTTTCTTATTTCCAAATCAAAATACATGTATTTTGTTCTCTACATGAGAGTACATCCGTGCTCTTTCTACATGCCATGCAAATAGCTAACTATTCAAAAGATAAATCTACACACTTTAATTGACCTCTTGCTTAATCTTGATTTGTTTATGTATATGCTATAGATATTCGACTTCAGATGCTTATAGCTTATCGAAGTTGTTTAAATAATCTTTTATGACTACTTTATTATATCATTGAGTTGCTTGAAGAAAGGATCAAATTAAGTTTACATTATTAGCTTTTGACGTGGTTTGGTGAAGTACGGTTCCTGTGTTTGAATGAGAGGTCATGATGTAGATTTAAGACAGAACATGTTGTCTCATATGTTCTGTGCATCGCCAGACCCAAATGAGACGATCGAAAGCACTTGTGCCATATGTCTAGAGCTTTCCGGTTTTCTTTTTAAGAAAATTTTTCAGTGCACCTGATTCTCCAAACCAAGAACAAGGAAACCTTACCGTTAAGAAGGAACATTTCACATCAACTTGTTCAATAGTTGGGAGAAAATATAGAATAAAATCAAAATCCCAAAAAATGAGATTGGATTTAACTTTTTAAGTCTTTTTCTATGTCATAAAGACAAAAATATGCAAGGGAGTAGAAAGAAAAATGAAGTTAGTAAAACATAGTACAAAAAACGAGATTGATTTATATATATATATATATATATATATATATATATATATATATATATATATATATATATATATATATAATGACATGGTTTTTAGAGTCACTCAACTATCTAGTTTAAACAATCCAACTCAACTATCTAGTTTAAACAATCCAATTCATTATGGATGATATTTTTGTCATTTGACATTAGTTTACTCTCTCTTTTTTCGTGTTTTTCTTTCAATCATTCTGCTTCAAATAAATAGTCTTGGTTAGATAGCTAGGTGGCTCTGAATAACTAAAGTCATCATTTGTTTTATATATATATATAAAAGAAACCTACAAACAATGGTGTAGTTGATGTGTGCTTTTCTTTAGCCCATATATCCTACAAATCCTCAAGATTAACATATATTATCAAGAAAATTAAGCTCATATTTAACATTATAATGAAAAGGTGTTGAATAGCGTGTAAAACGGGTATAGAATTGGAGTTCCTATTCCTTGTATCGAATTCATATACGATTCGACATCTGATTTTTATATGTTTCTCTTATTGATTTACACCTACGATTATTATGAATTATTTCCTCGATGCAAGTGGCATCTAAATTTGACAAAATTATATTTTAAATTTCATTAAATACATTGGAAAAAGCATACGCCGACCAACTTTAGTTTCCATTGTTTTTTATATAATTTTGGAAATAAAACGGCGAGAGACGATTCGCGCTCCACCAACGTGAAGGGATCAGCAACTTGCTTTTTCTCTAACCCTGGAGTTAACGGCGTTAATTTTTCGTCCGTCATTATGAAAAAGAAACAGGGGTTATATCGTCATTTGGCATGATGAGCGAATATGCAGATGACGGAGTTGGACGGAAAACCGGAAATGTTACCTGTTTTCCCGCGCAACGGACAAGAGTTATCCCCTTTCGGCTGCCTTTTCCCGCCATACGCCGTTATGGAGTGAGAAATGTTTGCTGACCTTCCCCCCGTTTCGTCCCTGAGACTTCCCGTCAAGGAGAGAGAAAACGTCCGCCCCCTCTCTTTTTCTCGTGTGCATGGAAAGCTATAAAAGGGAGAAGGAAACATATTTCTTCTGCAATTCAAATCGAATTCGCCCTCCACCTCAGGAGCATTTCCAAAAGCCCTCCCTCTCTCTTTCTCTCTTCAGGATGGCGACTGCTCGGAGAGTGCTCCGCCACCTTCTGGACGGAGCCAACCGAGCAGCGGCCCCCCGCCTCCATCCCCGTTTCGGCATTCCGGCGGCATGCTCGTCTGACATCGCCGGCGATTGTTCTGGGAATAGGTCGGCAGGCTCGCCGAATTCCGCAGGGAAAATCAATTTCCGGCGGTTTTGCCAGTCGGCCACCTTGCCGGAAACTTTCCTCTTCGGCGACCGGTTGATCCCTAATTTCGGGGTTCTCTCGATCAAGAACCGGCTCCATTTCGAGGGGCTGGCACCGCCATTGCCGCGTGTCACCGTCGAGGACGCAAGGAAGCTGCTGCAGGTGGCGCAGATGGAAGCCCTGAAGTCGAGGGTGAGGAGCATGCCGGAGGACCGGATCTCGTACGGCGAGTTCCTTCGCCTCTGCGAGGAATGCGTCGGGGGATCGAATCTGGAGCGCGCCAGGGACCTCGCCAAGGCCATGGATACCTCAGGGTCCGTCATCGTTCTGGGAGAAACCGTGTTTCTTCGCCCGGATCAGGTATCCATAGTGCCTCTGTTTTCTCCTTTTCGGTTTGCCATACATAACCCAACGAATTTTCCGACGTTGCTTCGTTTTCCAATACTACAAAATTTTAAATATAATTATTTTTCTCAAGTTTGTGTGTGGATGAATTCGTCGTTTGCAGTTATTATAAAATTTCTTCCAGGGATTTTTACTACGAAACTTGATTTTAGAGAGATTTTCTCCTGTTTTTTATTTTCCTCCTCTGTTTGGGGGGAACCGAGGCTTATCTCACGCAACAGAATTCAGTTTTGAATTCACGGCGTCCCTCGACTTGAGACTTGCAAGTCAACACTCCACTGTTCAGTCAGATGTTATATTCTATCTAAAAATCCCAATTTAGCTCTAAAATTTAGTTTCAAAATTTTTATGCTAAAAATCGAGTTTCTAACTTTTTTTTGTTAATGATGCTCAGAATTATGTCAAAAACACAATTTCAAATCAAGATCAGTTTCATTATTTTTATGCCAAACATGATTTTACTGTCGATGAACCATTTCCAAACCTGATTTTTGTAGCAAAATTAGTTTCTGCTTTTTAAATCAAATTTCTGACTTACTTTACAATCTTAAACGAGCTTTTAGCCCAAGGTGGCAGAGCATATTTTAATAGTTGTAGTACGCTCTGTTTCTGACTCCGGAATCCTTCTGTCCTTTGGCTGATGATGGCAGGTGGCAAGGGTGCTGGAAGAGGCGGTGATGGCCGGAGAGCCGTACAGAGCGGAGGACCCACGGCGGAAGGAGCTGGAGGAACTGGAGAGGGAGAAGGCGGAGATCGACGCGAGGGCGGTGGCGGGTGTGAGGCGGGAGCTGTGGTGCGGGCTGGCGTACCTGGCGGTGCAGACGGCCGCCTTCGTGAGGCTGACCTTCTGGGAGCTCTCCTGGGACGTCATGGAGCCCATCTGTTTCTACGTCACCTCCTTCTACTTCATGGCCGGCTATACGTTCTTCCTCCGCACCTCTAGGGACCCCTCCTTCGAGGGCTTCTTCGCCAGCAGGTTCGAGGCCAAGCAGCGCCGCCTCATGCGGCGGCGAAACTTCGACGTCGGCCGCTTCCACCACCTCCGCCGCGCCCTCCGCTCCCCGACCTCTTCCCACCATGCGCCCCACTTCCACGACTCCCACCCTGACTCCCTCCTTGACGGCCCCGTCCGCCATTGATTTAAATATGGGGAAGCCTTCCATTTCTTCGTCGTGCCTGTGTTGCTATATATCCTGGCTTCTAAGGTTTTTGTTCGAGAGGAGAGGTGATTTTTGTCAGTGTGGAGGATGGAGAAGACTCTGCTTTTCTATGGCGGTGGCGTGGTCTTTGTTAAGTAAACGGTTTAATTAGTAGATGGTTGTGTATAATCGAATGAGAAATGATGGAGAACCTCACCAATGTCTTCATCTCGTCTATTGCATGTAATTAAGTTGCTTCTGTGAAGAGCTGAGGTTTAAAACTGCAAGTTCTGGAGTTGGAAGTTGTTTAAACGAGTTAATTAGTAGATGTTTGTGTACAATCAGATGAGAAATGATGGAGAACCTCACCAATGTCTTAATATCGTCTATTGCCTGTAATTAAGTACCTTCTGTGGAAACCTGAGGTTTTTTACTGCAAATTCTAGAGTTGAAAATTGTTCGCAGCAATTCCCTTTGTTAATCATCCTTCACAATTTAGAGTTCACCTGCCAAGATGATGACTCCTGTCTATGGTAAGAGTTTGTTTCGGCTTTTACACGAATAACTGCCATGAAGTTCTTTCTACAAGGAGGAGGAGGTCGAAAGTTGGTAATTGATGTCCAGAGTTGATTCCCACTAACCCCACAAATCTAATACATAGAAGTGTTTTTCTCTTAAATATTCTTTTCTTATCTTATATGCCTTTTGAATATTCTTTCTTACCTTGCATGCGCTTTTATGCGTTGGTCCTTATCTTACTGCTGTTCACAAATTTATCCATCTAGAAACTAAGCACTTAAGCTTAGTGCGTGAGGTTAATCAATCAAAACTAATTTTTCTCTAGTTAAATGGCATAACTTCCCTTGAAAAAGAGAACAAGTGGGCAATTATTCCTGACCAAGTAACTATATTAACAAGCTCTGAGGTGGTTATATATATATATGTTAGGGCTTGCATAATTGGGACTATGCGGAAAGTGCCAAAATAGAAACATGAAATTAATTTTTATAAAAGGATCAAAATACCCTATGCGTTTTTAGAAAGAACTGAGACGCCTCTAGATCAAAAGACAAACACACTCAATGACCTATATCTGGGCGGATCCACATATTATTAAAAAACATAAGTAAAATGATAATAATCTTGAAATTATGCTATTATTTAATCCGTGAACCACACTCTAACTTGAATGGAGTGATGGAGTTTCATGAACTGACGTCTACAAGAACAGAAGCATTGGATTCCCATGAAAAGAAACAGGAAATGTATCTATATAGATTTTCATGCCAACGAAAACATACATAAATTTGGAACCATTTCTTGAGCTTTTTGTGGAAGCATGCGTGTTCCTAGGGCCGGATGTGAAGTGAGGCATGGGACAGGGGCTCCATCAGCCCACTTACGCCACTAAATCCAAGGCAAGCAGTTGGAATATTTTAATTCTAAAGGCTAGGACGTAAGCTTCCAAGGAATCACATCAACAGTAATGAGCAACACGATAAGGGAAGCACGTATATAGTTTAACAATCTACAAAAATAACAAATGTTTGTGCTAGAAAATTAGTTTATTAATGATTTATTAATAGTTTATTAAGAAACGGCCAAAGTAATCAGACCCCTTGAAACCCAAAGGCGCACGCAGAGAGAAAAACAAAAACTGTCTTCTTATAACTCAACATAGAAGAAAGTGGCGGATCCACGGGCGGAGCCTGAAAATTCCGGTTAAAGAGCACTAGTTATAAAATTTTAGATTTGTAAGAGGCACCAATATGCAAATAAAGAAAAATGTCCTGAAATATCAAGATGAAAATATGAAAATTTTTATGGGTCTGTGTGGGCTACTGCCCACATAGTGGCCGCACATGTTTTTGCCCTTGGGGGAACTCTAAGGAGTACTCGGATGTAAAAAAGTGAAAACTAATGAAACATGTAGGTTGTAAATAAAACAGATTACGTAGACTTACATGACCAATTGCATGCAACAGCCACAACATAAAAATCGATAGCAGACTTAGATCCTTACCCACCGCTCTTCTTGGCCTGACCCGTTGCTTCTCTTGGCCTGACCTACGGATCGTTTGACCTGCCCCTGAAAAAAATTGCCCCTGAAAAAAATTCTGGTTCCACCCCTGGTCGTGAGGATCAACCTCCATAGTAAGCGAAAGCAGTTTCCACAAGTCATAACAAAAACACACACATGTAATTCCACACACTTGTGAGAAAAAACAAGTTGGCAACTCGACCATCTTATTACAAGGAAGCTTCAAAGGATTCCATAATGGCCGCCATTATTGGCATTCCATATGCCACGAACAGCAAAAATTGGCTCATATTCTATATGCTCCATAACAGAGAACAAGTGGATGGAGGAGGAAACCAACTGCGCTTGAAATCCATGCAATTCGAGTGTAATGGTGTCACTGCTGATAAGGGCCTTCAAGCTAAAGGTGTTCTCAAGATCATTACTACGTGAAGAGAGCATCCTGTGCCTGAATGGATTATATGGATAAGTGGGCTTCAGTCTATGTCCTAAAGTGGGGGATTCTGGTTGTAGACTTGTGTGGGCAGTTGCCCACACGGACTCTTGTACTTTCTTTTATTCACATATTAGTTCCTCCCCATAATTTAGCTTGTTACATATCAGTGTCTTTCAAATCTAAACTTTTTTTTTTTTTATATTAGTGCTCCTTAACCACAAATTTCTTGCTGGGGCCACTATATAATATAACATAAGAATAAAATCGTCATAAAGAAATTCATTATACCAAACCAAACAAACACAACAGTAAAGAAGACCGACTTTTTGAGATTTAGAAAAGAGAGAGAGAGAGTTTGTGTTAATAGTTGTGGTAATAGCTAGGGGGGGGGGGGCGCCTAGGCCATGGCTCCACCCGAGCCAATGAAAAAAATAATATTTTTTAATTATGTAATGTATTGTTTGTTCTACAATTCAGTTTGACCCTACCTGGATCCAAAGGTCGGACTGCTGGCCCGCCCCTGAAGAAAATCCTGGCTCCACCCCTGGTAATAGCAAAACTAAGATTAGTAAGAGATCAACAGCTTGTACATGCACCGGTAGATAAAGATGAGCCACATATAGGCTGGTGTGGGCAGTTGACTTCTCAATTTTCTTTTACTTTTACATTAAGATTGTTTAATATTTATTTTGTTATACATGTACAAATTTTTTATGGCTCCGCCAATGACATAGATAACATGCTTAATTATTTTTTAGGGCCTAACAAAACAAAATCTCTTCCTCTCTTTTTTCCCCATACTGATGTCCATAGTGCTCCTCCACGCTAGCCCACTGCGGTACTGATCAAAAAATATCAAATAATAATAATAATAATAATAATAATGGACTGTGGCACAAGAAAAGTAAATTGCAAGCCTACCCAACATGTTTGATATTTCCCAAGGGTTGGTGAAACACATAAGAGTTGTTTTAAGGGAAGTAGCAAACTAAAGTTTAACAAATCGCCGGAGAATCAAATGTTTTTTTCACCGGAAAAAAAAATGAAGAAAGTTAAGGGCGGTGGTTTAATTTATGTTGTGATAATTGAGAAAAACTCCCAACAACCAAGTTGATGGATCAAGAAGTCATGGTTTTTCACTAGTTGATGTTACGATTCCATCTATATGAAAGAAAAAAAAAAAAGACTGTTTAATTTTTTAAATTATCGCCTAGCTTGTGTCTTGTGCTAGTTAACTTTGTAGAAAATAACCTTAAAAGTGATTTCATCCCAAACATATATTGAGTCAATTATTTTTTTGGGTTTTATTTGTATTTTTATCATAAAATAATTGTACTTCTATTAAGACATATTTTGATCTACTAAATTAATAATTATGTAAAACATGTTAGCGTATGATTTTTCATTTAAAAATATTTTTGCAAGAGGTAGAAGGTCTAGCTTTTGTTTGTGAGTTAAAAGTGGTTTGAAACATAGTCTAACTTTTCATCACATTTTTTAATTTAACAAGAATTAATTAAAGCTTAAAAAGCTAAGGTTGTGTTTAGACGACACCCTAAAACAATGTCATTGTTTAAAAGCTAGTTTTGTGAAAACCTGTTCCGGTGACCCATAAATTCAGTCACCTAAAGCATGAAGTTGTGAGTTCTAGATTTTCTAAAGTCAGGAATATCCTGAAAAGTTGACATTCAAAGGGAATGGGTTTAACCAAAAGGCGCGCCATGTCCTTCCATCGGTCTTCGTTTAAAATTACGAGGAATGCGAAATTGTGGGAAATCTCTTCCTGTCTCTCCTTCCTTCTCTCTTGGTGCGACCGTCAGAGCCAAGCGACGTAAATCGCCGGATCAAGCGTCTTGTGTTCCACATGGCCGAGATTGACGACAATGGCGGCAAGACTGATCAGCCCAACCGCGAGAATCATGAAGCAAGCGAGACTGGACGAGGGGGTGAAAACCCTGCAGAAACCCTCGAGCCACCGAACCCCACTGATGATTCCCACCATCCTAGCCCTAACGAGGAATTCGTCCCACAAGACCCCCCAGCGCCTCCAGAGATCAATGCCCAGAGGCCTTCATACTCTGAAGATGACGAAGAAGAGGAGGAATCCGTGAATGATGACGATGGAGAAGACAAGGAAGAGGATATCGCGACGAATTCCCCTGCAATAGAAAGCGAGGAGAAAAACCCGCCTCAGATTTCGCAGAATAATGACGAAGAAGCCATGGTAGTGACTCAGGAGCCGGTGGAACAAGAGACCCCCAAGCCGGAGGAGGAAGAAGATGAGGAGGAGGAAGAGGGAGGAAACAAGGAAAAGAAAAACGCCCAAAAGAGGAAATCCTTGTCGTCCTTCGGCACCAGCGGCACCGAATCTTCGGCACCCAAGAAGACTAAGAAGAAATACAACAATGTGTGGACGAAATCGGGGTCGAGGAGGTGGTGCAGGAGGCACAAGTCCAATGGGAACCCGTCGGAGGAGATGGTGTCGATCGCGCCGGTCCAGCGTTTTCCGGACGACGCCCGCAACATGAAGATCTGCCTCTCGAAGGTAGACAAGGCGGAGAAGGTGGAGCTGAGTGAGGATAGATTGAGTGCAGGGAGTTGCAAGGGTTACAGGATGGTGAGGGCAACGAGGGGAGTGGTGGAGGGAGCTTGGTACTTCGAAATCAAAGTGGTTAGTCTGGGGCCTACTGGGCACACAAGGCTCGGGTGGGCAACCGAGAAGGGAGACCTGCAGGCCCCGGTTGGCTATGATGGTAATAGCTATGGATACAGAGACATTGATGGCACCAAGATTCACAAGGCTGTGAGGGAGAAGTATGGCGATGAGGGTTATGTGGAGGGTGATGTTATTGGTTGCTACATCAATCTGCCTGAAGGCTCACTCTACGCGCCGAAGCCGCCACTGTTCTTTTGGAATAAATGCCAGACGTACGTCCGTGCCTCGGATAAGAATGAGGAACCGCCACAGGTTATACCCGGTAATGTTTTTTCTTTGGGTGCGTCATCTTGGTGTTTTCCTTCTTAATTTTTCTTTAGTGGTTCTTCATTGTTGCTGTGTTCGGACTTTTGCATGCTGTTATATGATTCGGTGAGTTTGGAACGTACTATTTACAGCAATTCTGCAGCGTGTCTGCGTGAATAAGGTGGTTTCGTGAGCCCTGCTTAATTGACATTATGTAGACTGACTGGGATACTTAAAATTTGTTAGCTGGGGAATATAGTATCATCATGGATATCTCTTTGGCCTGAAGCTTCACTAAGCAAATTTTTTATTTATGTATCTGTAAGCGAGCTTCATACCATGCTGGAGAAAAGAATTACCAACACAATTTATATGCTTACAATATGTTGGGTTCAATGAACTTTTATCATGTCCATGTGATAGTTTATAATAGCTGGTAATGGTGCCCTTGCGCAATATGTGTCTTGTAATCATGAGTTATGTTATTCAATTACAAAAAATCATTATCAGTCTTCATGGCTTTTGTATGGTACCAGTGCTGCTAAATGCCTTCTCTTTCTCATCCTATAAATAATTGTACATGATCAGCATATAAGTTTACTGTCTATAAATTGGATGCCACCTAGCAGCAGCTTGCCAGACAGAGCAGGCATGCTGTATCTTACAACGTCAAAAGTAGCCACATGTGCCGGAGTGAATGATGTCCAACTTCCATGTAATGCTTTCTCTGCTCATCCATGATCTACAGATCTCCTGAGCAAGCTACCTGGAAGGATAATGTTCTTTGTCTATATGTCGTTTTGTTTATTATGGTCCTCAGATTTGGGGTTGTGAAATTATTAGAAAGGGTAAGAGAGAAGGAAAGAAAAATACCACACATAAATTTTTAGAGAGGTTCGGTGGGTTGCTCTGTTCTCACTTATGTTGTGAGACAGAGAGTTTCCTTTATAATAATCTTCAATTGCAGCATTGAATAAGAGAAATTCAAATCTTGAGTACACATTTAGAAGGAGGCAAGACATTAAGGACATGCACTGTATTTGATAGGTGCCTTTCTCAGCACCATTCTCTCTTTTATCAACCGTAACAGTTATATTTGATTGGATGATGCCATGCTCTGAATCTGATCTGCCATGCTATGAATCTGATCCAGTTAATTTCTGCTCGTCAGCCTTGATATTATCTTCCACAGAAATTACTATTATATTAGATTGGTAGATAAATAACTTAGTTGATTAGTTCTAATAGTGGGGTCAGTTTGGCAGATTTGAATCATTTGTGTTAATTTGCTAATGCTTTCATGGATTTCTGAAGTAGTCCACATCAAGAGGAATCTATGTGAATGGAAAGGATAAGATACATTCTGTATTTTGGAGCATGAAGTGACCATCCCTGAAGCATATATCTGAGAAATTTGGGATTCATTATACTACAATGTTGTTGATGAGTTTAACTGTTTAACTTGATTCTGCTATAGGTGGGGTTAGGCAGCTATTACCTGTTAGAAAAAGAAAAAACTGCTCTCTACAGGGAACTGGTCATATTGCTTATTCTCACACACAAATCTCAGTACAAGTTTTTTGTATCTTTTCTGAGAATATATGCGTGCAACTACAGCTCTTGCAATCTATATGTGCTTGAACCTCTCAAATTCAAAAGGATAGTTGGAGAATATGCTTGTCAAGATATCTGTTTTCTTTTGTCTCCAAGGCATGACCAAATAGCCTGCACTTGGTTATTTTTAGGTGACACCATCACAACCTTACACAACTGCTTCTCGTTGCTTGTAATGCTCTAGTAGGCAACCTGTTAATAGGCGCTGTCCAGTCCAGTATGATTACTCCATAATTGCTGCACTCTGGAATAGTTATTCTACTCTTGTAACATGGTTGTTGGCTAGTAAACCAATTTTGGTTAGAATAAGCACAATTCTGTCTGAAAGGATGTAAAGTACCAATTCGAGTGGGCATCAAGTGCTCTCAATTTCTAATGTCACACAGATACGTTCCTTGAACAACGCGATTAGTTGCCAAATAGTCTTCCAATTATCTCTAAGTCTTCTTTACACTATAACACTCCATAAAAGGTTGCCTGGATGAGTCTTCTATCCAATCACAAATGTTTTCATCATGAGGAGCTTATCAGCCATGACATTATGGCTCTTGAATTTGCAAAATGCTGTTGCCTGGAATCTGGATGACTCTTCTGCCCAATCACAAATGCTTCCACTATGAGAAGCTTATCAGTCAATGACGTTATGGCTCTCTTGCAAACCTTTAGGCCTTACTAGCCTACAAAGACAACTATAATCTCCTTTCTTCCATTTGCATGCCAGGTTCATGTTGAAATGGATAAAGCTGTCTACATTATGTTGCTAATGCATAACCACCATGTTCTCTTACAGAATACACTTGTCAAATGAGCTACTTATTATTGCTCTTCAGATGGCTTGTTTCTAGTCTGGATATTTTTTCTAGTTCAATTAATACAATTTCTAAATAGATTTCAAAGTATTAGATGCCTGCTTTGATGAGAAAGTAGCACAAAGATAACAGAGCCAAATTGATCTTTTGCAACTTCCTGCATTTCTTTCTGATTGTTTTTACAACCATCATTTGGCTTTCCTACTAGATTCTTCTTTAATTTATCATTATACATTTTCATGTTTGTGCACCCCTCAGGTGGTGTTTTTTTCTAACAAACCCTTCAATTGCAAATTATTAACATGTTTGTGCAGTCTCCATTGGAACAATTGCAATTTACATTGCTGATGAGTTTGTTTGGTTTTGTATGCACTGAAGAGTTGCTATTAGTAATTAAAGTATTTTCTGCCTTCATTATAGTGGTCATTCTTCATTCATCCATGACCTATATTTGCTTTGACTTTTTAGTCATCTACTATTTTTGTAAAGTTTATTAAGTAAAGTTATTTTATTCTTCAATCTATTTTAGACTTTTTATTCCGTTTTAATGAGAAAAAAGGCCAAGGAGGACAATAACCCTTTCAAAAGGCTGAGAGGGGGATGTTGACCTCATTACTTGTTGCTAAAACATTTAAGCTTGAAGGAGAGAGAATGCAACTGAGGGGGCCATGACAGTGTCGTAAGAATGAGAGAGAGATCTCAGGTGTATACGTTGCTAGTCGCATGGAGTGCTGCACGGTGCCATTCACATGGTGAGAGTAGGGGTGATCGCCAGAGTCCCTACCAGTTGCTGGTCGGCTGCTGCTGGAGAGAGAGATTCAATGGGAAATGAGTTGAGAGAGGCAGAACAGAGAGAAAGCATAAGACTGATCAAAGTATCAAACAGTTCAAACCCTAACCCACTTTTTATTTTTAAAAATTTTATAACCAAAAAATTATGACTTTTGACCCTTGACTGACTGTACCCCATTTGCTGTTGATGCAAGCTGGGTGTGCATCAATCTTGGGATGGAAATATGCTGGTGAGCTCAGCTGCACTGGGCGCTTGTTGACTGTGTTTGGTGCCGCACTGGCATGACAGATGTGGGGTGCCTATCTAGGCATGTCTTTGTGACATTGGTCAAATCATATTATTTTTCATTTGAGTCTTGACTCTCATTGTATTAAATAATATTTATTACCTTTGATTGCACGTTTGTATTTTAGTTGAAAAACCAATATCGAGAATCATGACTACCAGTTTTATCTCTCTCTTGAATGTAAGTTGCATGTAAATTTATGAAAAGGTAAGAATAACAAAACCCTCTTCCTGTTTGAACAAGTCACTCTTCTATCTCCCACAAGCTTTCCATTACGTGAGGAATTTATTGGTGGTACTCCTAAGAATGAGTAGAAAGTGAACCGAAGGTGACTTGTACATGTGTCCCTTGAAAGAAACTAAAAGGGAAATGTCTTGGAACTTTAAATGCACATTCACTGTATTTGTAAGATGCCCAGATATCACACTCAGTTCGTCCTCTCTTTGAGTACCATTTGTCTGGAGATCAGGTTTTAGGCATATTCATATCTGTCTTCTTAAGAGCTAATATGTGTATCTACATGTGTTCTCCATTCTGCTGTAGTACGTGAGCTTTTGTCTGTCCACACACATGTTCATTATAAACAGGATGTTCTAGTGCTATCTGTGAGTATATTGTATATAATGTCACATGAGTGGTGCAAGTAGGGTGCCGAGTCAGAGTCGGGTGAATTGCAAATGCAGCTGTTAATAATTGATGGTGATTATATGCTTTACACACACACACACACACACACACCCCTTGGGCAAACTGCAAATGCAGCTGTTAATAATTGATGGTGATTATATGCTTTACACATACACACACACACACACCCCCCTTGGGCAAACCTGCACTCAAGTGTTTTAGAAGAATGAATTAAATGCACCTGCACTTATGTGACAGTATTTTAGGCTTATTTTACTCTGAATCAAATGGAAGTGCTGCATGTGGTATCCCGAGGCAAATGTTTTCTTTACTCATCTAGGTCGATGTTGACCTGTCAGCAAGCTTGGACATTGACTTGTTGAGGCTTACCAAGCCTTTGACCATATAAAACTTAACCTGGGGCTTGGCCAGGTGCATCCAAGCCTTTTTAAGCTTTAAGTATGTTCTCGTTTTCATGGTTAAGTAATAGTTTCCTACCCTCTTTGTTCTGTAACAACCTCTGGGTGCTGATAGAGTAAGATGGAAGGAAGCATTCCTGTTCATCCTTCGTACCAAACACAATTTCCTTTTAGATGTAACTTGGCAATTCTAATCTGTCTAAATGAATGGTTTTGGTTTTCATCTTTAATGCTGGTGTGCAGGTAGCCAGATATCTTTCTTTCGCAATGGAGTATGTCAAGGTGTTGCATTCACTGATTTGAATGGTGGAAGGTATTACCCTGCAGCATCAATGTACACTCTTCCAAACCAACCAAACTGTGTAGTACGCTTCAATTTTGGTCCAGATTTTGACTGTTTCCCTCAAGACTTCGGTGGGTGTCCAGTTCCATCGCCCATGATTGAGGCTCCATACCATGGGTTTGATGGTGAAGCAACGGAAAATGGAGATAACGCTGCTGAAAATGGTCAGTCTGAGAACAAAACCTGAAACGTAACCAAGGTGCCCGAGATGCAAAAGCTCAATTGACAATCAAAATGCATGCTTTGAAGCATTTTTTGTTAGTGAACAGCCTAATTTATGCGGGAACTTGTGTTGCCTTGTGAATGGGTCACAGGCACATCCACCTTTATTCAAGGCAACCTTTTGTGAACTGAGTTATGTGACAGAGATGATTGGTCCTAACAGAACTGGAAAATCAGATCAAAGATGGATGATGCAGCAGCAGGACGATATGCCAGGCTTGTATGTTGGCTGGATACTGAGTACTAGTAGGAGTCTTCTGTGGCTTAATGTATACTTAGATGTGCTAAGATGGTCAAGTGGGGCATAGCTTTGAATCTGCCAAAAAGTCCATATGTTGATCAATCTGCTTTGAATTGGAGCCCGCAAGTCATGGGAAACTTGTTTCTTATATATGTAGATCAGTGTTTGTTCTCTCTTTCTCTCTCTCTCTCTCTCTCTCTCTCTCTCTCTCTCTCTTTTCCTGTGACAGCACTCCTACCGTATAATTGGAATCGTGTTTGTTTTTATGCTTATTTGGATGGCCTCTCCGTAAATTTGGTTCTTGTGGAAGATTCTCGTTGTTGATGTGTAATTTAAGTAGTTGCTTAAACTCGCTTAACTCATGGTGGTTGGAAAAAGTCTATGGCTGGCCCTGAACAACTTAGTTGCAGTCTGTTTACTTTTTTATCTCAGGAATATGCTTGTAATTAACCTGTTACGTTCTTGTGAGATGTCCTGAGATCCACAAAAGTTGTAGATCTCCTTGCACACAAGGCCGTCCAACCACTTGACTCTGGCTCAACCGGTTGCGGTTCCGCAACTTGGCCTAATCTGCTACTTTAGTTAGGGCAGTTCTTCCATTAAGGTAAATGCAACTGAAATTACTGAAGCAAAAACATTCTACAATTACATATTTCTTTTCTGTGTTACAGTAGATAAGCAGGAAAACTCAAACCGCATGGTAGCTACTCTCCAACTAATCCACGCCAGAAAGCTTTCACTATATGACCACGAATCAAAAGAACACTAATCAAACATGACAAAGAGAGAAGATAGCTCCAGACCAACAAGCTTTCACCAACCAATCTCTATGAATAGAAACAATCACATATAATTCGAACAATGATAATCAATATTCAGCACTACCGAAACAAAATCGGCCGGAGCTAAACACCTTAGGGGCAAAATGTGATCGTGTAGTCCGATCCGGTGCATGTGCAAGTGCTTGATGCATCATCATAGGCATAACTGTAAGCCTTAGGGCATGCAGTCTTGAACATGACGGAGTACTGTGTCGGCGAACATGTCGTCGGAGATGAATGATCTCCAGTGCAACAATACTCCGGCAAGTTGAATGCGGCACACGCACTCTTACATGCCACAACCTGTCCTGCCTCCCTGACCTGCAGTTCTGCCGGACAAGTATCCCGCAGGTCCGCCACGCACCCAGCATACTGGCAGTCACCAGTGCCGCCAACAGCTCGGACGCCGACGCCGACGTTGTACCCATCCACCAGACTAACATCATAAAAGTCCTTGGCGGCACCAATTGTGAATTCAGCCAACGTCACCGGCGGAGCACCGCCATTATTATCACAAGCTAGGCGGCCACAGTCTCCGGTGGTGCAATTCCCGTTTCCAGAACCATCAAAGCTGCAGCCGGTCCGAGCCCAGAACCGGCCAGACCAGCCAGAGGGTGCACTGAGCGCAACGGACTGGCCGCTTGCCAGCATGAATCCACCATTGCCAAGAAGCGGCGTGCCATTCCCCGTTAAACTTCCTGGCCAGATGGTGTATGTGCATCTGTTTAACAGTGTAAACACTGTTGCAGATACCATATTTCCTGCAAAAAAAAAAAAGAATGTCGCAAAGAGAAAAGGGATGAACCGAGCAGACTTAAGCAGCGATACTACGAGAAAATTGATCAACCTATTGAATCATTGATACCAATGATAGCTGAGGAGATTAAGAGCAGAAACACCAAGAGGATTGTGAGACACGCCATTGATTCTCTCTCTCTCTCTCTCTCTCCCTTGCAGAAAGGAAAGAGAGGTGAAGGTTGGGTGGTGAATTTATGGAGGAACAGTTTAGTCAGAAACTTACTAAGTTTATTTGGGAAGGATTATCTTGTTCCCTTTGTATCTCATATGTTTTGAAGTATTATTTTTCTTTGCATACTTTATTCAGAAACATCTCTTGCATTTCTTTGTTTTTAACCTTCATTTCATTTATTTTCTTGAAGTGGCAGCTTGCGAGGGGTTGGTTGGACGTGGTCGGTTCGTGCAGTACCATGTCGGCTCCAGTGTCGATCTGGGCCGTCAACCAGTCAGAACCGACGGCCAGGATCGAAGCAAAACTGCCGGAGGTTGCGGCAGTGTCGCCACTAGGAAAAAAGCGGACCCACTAACGCCTGAAGGTGTTTGGTGGCATGAGCCTGATCAGCAACGTCGTCATGGTTGACTAGTCCTGCTTTCTGTTTGGATTGGGTTGGATTTGCACTGGATCTGAATCTTCGATCTCATAATATTATACTTGCCTTTGCGGCACTCTTTAGGTGAGCAAGAGGATTAATCCCACCACCCGAGTGAGAAACCAAGGGTCTCTCCTTCCCTTAGCTTAAGGTCCATAGTTGTGTGGGCATCAAGGTACGGAAACATACCCGGAAGTGGGTCCAGTTGGTCAAGCTAGTTGACATGCATATCGTGACTCGTTAGTTCCATTCTTATAAGCATTATTCTTCTGACCACATAACACCCCATATAGCTCTGAACTTTGAAGGCGAGAGAAAAAGGGAAAGAGTCTCGGCTCATCAAGCATAGACCTCTTTTGTTATAGGTCAGCTAAACCCTAGTTCGCTGGTTGGGGAGCAACAATTCATGGTGACTGTGGAGACATATTTTGTGAAATTGTCACATTAGTTGCATTTATATATGAAAAATCTACTCGATGCCGGCGAAGAAACATAGCTGGCCTAAATTAGAGACTGTAAATTGACAAATCTCGAGCTTAAGCCGCATTCAATCTAGAACATATACTCAGCTGTGACCTTGCACTAGTCCAGTAGCAAAACTACCTTGCACCTGGCGTGGGCAACTGCCCACCCCAGCTTGAGTAAACCCTTACAAAAGTTTTACTATGATAACGCTAGACTCAGGCGTAGCCATATGCGGTGCCCACACCACCCACACACCAAACTTAGGTCACTACTTTGTAGCCCAACATGCACTCAACCCATTGCAATAATAAGAGTGCCGTGTAGTCGGTAAAGTTTGTAAAGAAGTTTGATACTCTAGGTGATACGTTCTTTTTGTGATAGTCGGTAAGTAAAACTGCTTAGTTCAAGGAGTTGGTCACCTAACTTTGCCAGAGTTAAACTTGACCTTTTGACTGTAGTTTCATGGACCCTAGTTGGGGTCAAGAAGTCCATGGATTTGGATTTAAGATTTGATATCGATCTCTTAAACATTACACTAACTGAGGGTTTGATTGGAGCTGCTTTGTTGTATCCACTACAGTTGGGATTAAGAGAGACTTGTATGAATCTGGATCAAGAGATTACACAAGAATTGGGTCCGTGGAAAGCAAGTAAAGTCTTGTTTGAATTTTACCATTTAATCCAAACCTGATATTGTTTGATGAGTAATTTTTCTTGTTTTTTCAATTGAAGATGGTTCTTTTGAGGCGTAGGTCAAACCAGCATGGTTAGGTCTCCCACCCCAAGAGTGATATTCCTTCTTAATAAAGAAAAGGAGGATGTAGGTTATACAAATAAAGCAGCAAGAAGAGTATTGAACTCTTGTTCTTCTTTTAACTGCAAAGTTTAAAAGCTGGTAGATGGAGCTAGATCTTGAAAATTGGGAACTGTAGTAAAATTAAAAGTAACTCCTTAGTTTACCAAACCTTGAAGGCCTCGAGCACACACATAACTGACATTGTGAACTTTGGGAGAAGTTCAATCTGAATCTTAAAGCTCTGCTAGATGGGTCACACTTGATTGCCAGTTGATTATAGGGATGTTAACATATTTAATTTGGATAGGATATTCGACTGAATCATTTTGGAAAAGTTGGATATGAAAAAAAAATTAATATCCAATTAAAAAATTGAATTGAGTTTGGATTTAAGGAATGACATCTGATCGGATTCAGATATACTTAAATATTCAATTGAATTCAGATTTGGGTCTGACTTACTAAACAAATATCTTAATATCCAATACCCTTATATTTTGAAAATTGGCTAGAGTCAGTTCAAAATTCGGATTCATATATGAATGCAACTATCAGATTTGGATTATGAACTCAGATCTCAAATTTAGATTTAGATAAGACATTTATTTGTTCGTATTTGAATTCAAATTCAAATATAAACTTGTGAATGTCTGGAAAAGGAGATATGGTTAAAAACATATATGATTGAAATCTGATCCATTGACATCCTTAATTAATCAAGCCAATTATATATTTCAAAATCTGTTTTCATGTTCATTAGTTATAAAACATATACTTATTGTCAGAAAAGAGTAAATGAGCAAACAGCAGCAAGTTATTTTTCTGGAAATTGAACTTTATTTTTCTCATGGTACTTTATTTTTATTTTTTTTGCCAATACTTCAGTATAAGATATAATTTAAAGTAGTGAAATAGAAAAAGATTCTTGATGTTTTCAATTGGTCCGGTCAGCAAGATATCATGCTTTTGCAGTTCTTATCCAAAATATCTTCCGGCTGCTTTCTTAAGCCGATACGAAAGTACCGCCAATAACGTTTTAACCTGTTTATCGGTTGGAGAAAACTACTTTTACAAATATAATGTGAATGCACAGCTTTTTTTATTCACCAGAAAACTATGACATCATTTTAACTCAAACATATATACGTGGTTGAAGTTTCTCAGCTTTTATATAACCGTGCAGTTCACTATGCAAGACTATAAGTTTTGTAAAAAAGCAAAAAACCATTTATAAATATGATCAACTGCACCCTCTGAAATAAGTGTGGGCATCAGGCCGCCCCAGCCCCGCCCGATAAGAAGCCGGTTCAAGCTGGTCCGACACTCAAAACCCAAGCCCGGGCTCAGCTCAAGACCTAAAACCTGAGCCCGAGCTCGGATTAAAAAACATATCTTTTAATATAATATAATATATAAATATAATAATTATAATAAAATATTATAATTATATATAAAATCAATAAAACATGTATTAAAAAAATTATCAGAGCTGAACCGACCTCAGTTGGGCCGACCCGACAACTTGTCGGGTTGACCCGGTTCCTTTTTTTTTTGGGTTCAAGCTCGGACCTGAGTTGGGCCAAGTGTCAGGTACCTGACTCGACGCCCAGCCTTATTCTGAAATCTACACGAAAAGCAAATCTTTTGTGTGTGTGTGGGGGGGAAGGGGGAGTTTTCCATGAATGTCTCTACGTTTCTCCCTTCATTAGGAAATAGGGCATAAGCCCATTTTCTTCGCGAAAACACAAAAAAGCAAAGGATTAGTTGTACAGTGGTTAAACCATCAGGCATCAAGAGGGTGACAAGATTTATGTTGAATTGGAAATTCATTGTTAAATCATGCGATTTTAGTGATCTTGTGACCTGAAAGTTTCGGTACAATGAGGTACACCATGGCATACAAATACGAAAGAACGAACCCCGAGGGCATAGCATAGCTGTTCAAGTTTGATTTTCGTGGGTCACACTCTTCTTCCTCTAGACTGCAAATAGTGGATGTAGTGCACTATAATTGAGGGGTGTCTCGCTTTCCACCCAAGGCCTTGAAATAGTCATGTACCCGGGTGGGAGGAGAAGAGGGTGGTTTCAATCTCTCATCAAATCACCAAACATTAAAGAACCAATGAAAAGCATGAGATTATGAGCAGTTAGGAAATGAATCACAAAAAAAAAAACACTTTATTTAGCAATTTCTATCTCTTCAAACCCTACCCACTTAGAAGGTGATGTCATAAGGGCGGTGCACCAAGCTAGATAGCAATGGACTGAATTATCTCAACACCTTTAAATGTAGAGTTTGTTTATTCACTTGAAAAGGCATGTGAACACGTTTGTAAGGTTTCAACTGAAGATATTGAAGTAGGTATCTCCCAACAGCCACCGTTCCAACGGAACAAACAGTTGCTGTTCGTGTCCTATTGAGGGCACTTCATATCACATTCACAAACCATAGCATTCTACCTTCTAAGTCACCCGACTCAACTATTTTACTGTTGCACGGAGTTCGAGTCAGGTGTGCACCGAACATGCAGCGGCTCCGACTCACACCCAACGCAGTTAAAATGTCATATTACTAAAGTACATATATAATATATGTTGTTTTGATATTTTCTTATATAATATAATTATTCAAGTATGTTATATACATTAATAATTAAATTGTAATAATATGCTTATTCTGTTATATATATAATAAATTAAAAAATAATAATAATAATAAAATAACCTCGCCGCACTTAAATTTTTTGGGATGTACCGTTCCGGCACTCGCACCCCGCACTATGGTGACCTAGTCTACCATCTCTCTGAATGGCAGGAAATACATTTTTTCATGCCTTCAGAATAGCTCGTTACGCGAGACAAACGCCCCCATCAAAGCCATTCATCAGGCTGAGAAGTTAAGGTCTTCGTTGCTTTCACTGCTTTGATTAGGTTTTAGAATAGGCTTTTCTTTTAGGGCGATTTAATTTTTTTTCCTTAAAAAAAAAGAACTTAGTTCAATCCTGCTGAAAAATGTAGCCACGGATTTTCAGCTGAAGTCTACATTGACAAGCATGGCAAGACATAACAGGTTACCTGTTTGGTCGTTAGAATTTTATGAATCTGCCCTACACAGACACAGTGGGGTAAATTCTTACAATACATGAACACAGTATATAATGAATACATCTTGATCTTTTGGATAGATTCAAGAAAAAGTAATATAATATTTCTGTTGCTAACTAACCCTTAAACAACAATAACACATTGTTATTGTTCTACAAATGTGTCCTAAAAAATGAAACAGATTCATGAAACACTTTAACAAATATATGTTAGTGTTTTATGAATCTACCCTTCTTTTTTTATGCATTTATAGGATAATAACAAGTGTTCAGGGGCGGAGGGAAGGTAGGGCCCGTCCGGGCCATGGCCCGGATGAACGCAGGAAAAAAAAATTATATTGAAAAAATCAAATTTTTTTAATTTGGCCCACCCCGTCGGTCCTCGTCGCTCCTCTTGGCCCGAGCGGCGAATCGTCTTGGCCCAACCCTAGAAAAAATCCTAGCTCGCCCCTGACTGTGTTACTGTTATCAAACGATTCCTAAGGTTCCACTAAGGTGATTAATGAGACTCTTAGAATTTGGGCCGGGATCAAATATAGCATGTAAAACTAGGTGTTGTTAGTGAAACTTTAATTTTATTCAACTGAGTACAGAGTCTGAAAACACTACATCCATGCATGTCATAGGAACACTTGGATCTCCGCATGACTGAATCCACTAAAAAAGGTTTAGTTAGATGTATTTATTCCATGCACGGAAGCAAACAAGCGTGCTTTGTATTATCCTAAGCCCAAGCCAGACCTGGTTTCCGAAACACATTACGGATTTCTGCTTCATTTGAACTGGACAGATCATAAACAAACCAAGATTCAAATAATCCCATCATTTGTGGGTTAGATCACAGCCTCATAGATCGGATCGACCGGATTGGTTTTTTAACAGTTTGATTTGTCCATTTTACTTGTCTTGACTAAGCCTAGTAATCGGACCCAAATACCAGACGGGTACATGGTACCCGACCTGATTGAGCCCAGCCCCAAAAAAACCGACCCAATGAGGCCTGATTCAAACCCCATTAATTTTGAAAAAATATTTTTTATTTTAACCAAGCCAGGCCGATCCCAAACACGGGCCAGGCCCGAGCTCGGGTTTCGAGCATCGGACCAGCCCGATGCCCAAGCCTAGTTTTGACGGGCAGTTTCCGAACCCAAACAGACATGGATGAAGATTGAGAAGAAACCCACGGCTGGGAACTGGACCAAGTGGGGACCGACTTGAATCAGTTTGAGTGTAACAACCATGTCTTAAGCTCAGTAGGCTAACAAGTAGAACATAAGCTCGCTAGAGAGGTACCAAGGTTAGTGGGGCCGAGTACAAACAATCTGGCCTCGTTCAGCTTGGCTCATTAAGGTTTGTTAATCAAAATATCAATTAACAAGCCGCTCAGCTCCTCCCAAATTCGTCTCTTTTTTTGTACATATTCAAATCAGGAAGAAATTTTACAGTCTTATGAACCAAAACCACTAATCAGAATATATAGAGTATGAATCATTAAAACCTAGGAATTGAAACAAAAACCTGCGGTTTTTGAATTGTACAGATTGGATTTCATTCCAGAAAAAAACGACTGCTCTATATGCAAGCGAGAGAGACCCCACATGCAAGCCACAGAGAGAGAGAGAGAGAGAGAACTGCACATTCAACCAGTGTTATCCGTATCGTACGATACGGACGCGTATCGTACGATACGTATCGTCTGTATCAAGACAAACGATACGATACACTATAAATTTGCGATACGCATGCGTATCGCCCGTATCGTGCGATACGGGGGCCGTATCGTACGATACGGGCGATACACCCCCGTATCGTACGATACGGGAGAAAACACATTATTCTANACATTTTTCTAGATTTCTGATTTGTTGTTCATTTTTTCAGATTTTTAATGATTTTTCTCTATTTTTTCTGATTTTAAAATATTTTTTAAAATTAAAAAATTAATTTTACGATACGCTACGCTACGTTTGCGATACGTTACGATACGGCGTATAGGTCGGCCCGACCGATACGCGATACGCTACGCCTTTTATAACATTGCATTCAACCATTACTAGGCATGACAGAAGTGTTTTTTTTGTTTTGTTTTGGAGATAAGAAGCCAGAGAGAATGTAAGGCCGGGAAAAGCATGGCCCAACAACATTTCATATACAGTTCTACAAAGACTAGATGGCGGCATTAGAGACAATTACAACGAGACAATGGGCTTCATGCTACGAAATAAGGGTGGTGGTCGGAAGTTGAAATATGTTGCAGAAGAAAGGTAAGCAAAGCTTAAGGTAACATGTAACTTAAACCAGGGGGACGAGTAGGTCAGAAATGCACATATACCAGATAGTGTAGCCACAAAAACAAAATTTGTGACACACCTAAGCGTCGAGAGCTTGTCTTCCGTGGTCTTAAGTGCAAAATGACCCTTACCATGAAAATTTGAAAGAAGCTTGTCCTTCTGCTGGAACGTGTTAATCAGCCAAGTAGCAGCTTCAGACTCCAACAGCGGGATTTCATGCAGTGGAATGCGGCGAACATGAATATGAACTTCAGAAGGATCAATACCGAAGACATTGTCCATGAAAGTTGGGCACCTAGGCTTGTAACCAATAGTTACATCATAAACTGCAGGCATTCAGTTCCAAAAGGTCAGAGACTCAAAAGCAAACCTAAAAGAGCAGAATAGTCAATTAAAATGCTCACGTTATGTCGAATGGAAGTGGTTGAATGGTTTATATCATTATTCCTTAAGTTGAGAACTAGATGCCATGATCTGCCAATGTCAATGATGAACAACAAAATGTTGCAATGGATCAATATGACCACCCAAAACATACTTCCATCAAGACCACTGCCAGATAACATGATAGATTCCTGATTTTCTTTCTATCAGTGCAGAAAGATTGCTCAATTAAATGAATCACAAGACATTTCAACAGATAAAACAAGAGAATATCAAGTGCACGATCATAGCTATTTTTATCAGATAACTCCTCATCCAAGATGCATACCGGCTCAACTCAAAATGCAATTGATCATATGAATTGACATCAAGAATGAAACTGAGACTCAAAGAAAGAACCTGCGTCTAAGGAGTTCCTAAGCATCTCCAAGCAGACAGCAAACCCCTTTGTTTTTGGAAGAAGTACATGCTTCAGTATGGGCAAGCCATTCTCCTTTGCAAACCTTTGGCTCCTCAAGCACTTTTGCTCACTATCAATTAAATTGAGAGGAAAATATCAAGATAGGTGATAGAGAAGCTGACACTATAAATACCTATTTTGAATATTTTAACTACAATTAGATGTATTCTGTGGAATAAGACATGGAACATTTCACTAATCAATATTGAGGAAAGAGAAGCTAAAAAAATAAATATGATGATTAAAAGGAGGATGAAAATTTGACACAAATTTTCAGACCCACAAATATGAGGACTGCAAAAAAGGTCTCAAGACAGGACTAATTAAACAACAGAAGTTCAAATGTGCATTTCAAAATCAGATTGAAATGGAGAGACCAAGAACTTCATACTAGTCATATATAGTTAGATCCACTACAGATGAATATCTGAGTATGGTCAATGATATCAAGATCATCCCATCAAAATTACAACAGAAGCAACTTACTGGAAATATGGATACATAAAATTGCCAAATGAAAAAGTAAGACTTTAGAAGTAGACAGGTAAGCAAACCTACAGCATTTGCTCCTTCTATCATTCCAGAGGGTAAACAAAATGCAGTAACCAACACAGAAAAATCAGAAAAGGGTGGTCCTTGAAGAAGTAATTACGTGTAATCAGTTCCCTCAGGGAAAACAACAAGCCAAAGAGGATCTTGTGGATCAACAAAAGCTGAAAGCATCTGTCGTATCAGCTGCTCATCATTTTCCCATTTCCTTTCAACTGGGATAAAGTCAAGAATGTGGAAACCCCAGCCAAATATTGGTAATTTCATTAGACTACTCTTCAGTATATACTTTATGTATCCCAAACGGCTTTTCCTTATTGCAAAATCCCACAGGTACATCCAATCAACCTCAGTTCTATGGTTACAAAGCAACATGACCCGTTCCCCTGGAGGAACCATGTCTCCTGACCAAACAACTTTTGTCTTGTTTATTTTTTCAAATAGAAAGGGCCATAGAGCTAACCACTTGCCAAAAAAGTAGGATGTCAACTTCCTGCTATAGTGCACACTGAACAACCTCAATACCACAGCAGTAAACATGCCCACGTAAATCAACATCATGAAAGCCGTCAAAAGTAGAACCACTAGGCACACAATACCCCTCAAAATCCTAAAAACAGATGGTCGTCTCTTCTTGGGACAATGTCCAAGCATTGGGTCGCACTGCATCTTCTTCAACATGACAGAAGTCCTATCTTCACTTCCATTTAAATTATTTGTCTCATTGAAGCAATTTCCACAACCGCTTACAGCATTCACAGCGGGAGAAGCAAGTTGGGTGCCTATTTCACCTGCATTCCCATTGGCTAGATCTTCTGATAGATTCCCAGCCATTGATATATCTCGGTACCTCAATAGTGGAGTAGCTAAACAAAGATAAGTACTTGAATGCAGTTGTTGCTGATCATATTGAAATATCTAGTTGGCAATGCATAGCTGCTAGTTCTAAATGAGATTCTGCTGCTTTACCAATCAGACAACCAAGATCACACATTAAATTAGCAGACCATCAATTCCTTTGTCATGTCCATGCATGTCACCTCAGGCATTGTGAATGAAACTTGCAGAAGATGGTCATGTAAGACGAAATATCTGCCAAAAAACAAATCAACAATTTAGATGAGAAATACGGTACCTGGAGTAACACATCTTTTGAATTTCCCACATAATATAAAACATAGCAGAATGTAGATATGTGATGCATGTAAGTGTAAGATCGATTAAATTCATATCTTCAGTTTCAGTTTCAAATATTCAAATTTTTCTCAACGGGGGCATTTACTGAACTAAAAGGTAATTAGGCTAGAACTACATTAGATTTGTAAGAAAAGCTACTCAAAATTTAGCAGGATTAGAAATTTCTAATCTACATATTAGGATGGAAAAAAGGGTGAGAGATTTTTGAGCTTCGTCATGTACTCTTGGTTTCTCTGTTGCACATAGATGTGAGACTACATCTTCATCAAATTTTACGCACTTCTGTTGATGAGGTTGTATTTCGGCATCAGACCTGCAAGTTCTGGAGATGGCATTTGTATATATAACAAGCACTGTAACAAAATGAAAATAATGATGGTGCTGGCGAAAATGGGGCAGTCTGGTCAGACAGAGGTTTGAAAGGGGTGCAATAGAGATTAAAGCCTGTGGGAAATCACAAACAGGCACAACTTCTTTTGACATTGATGAACCTGAATCAAGGATAGGCAACAGAGATCATGTAAATGCTTTTATCGTTGGGCCAGGATGAGCGGTGCGTAAAACTAAATCCTGCAAAATCCCAGATGTGTCTCTATCTAAGTGCATGTATGTGTCTGTGAGAGTGAGTGAGAGACAGAGAGAGCGAGAGAGAGAGAGAGAGATACTGAGGAATGTGTGCATCGAAGTCGCAGGAGAGAGGAAAGGACAGGTCCAAACAAGGCAGCGTCTCCTGACTCAAAGAGAAATAGCAAGAATTTCCTCTATCGTCAGTTTATAATGGTAATGCATACACCGTATCTCTAGTCCGAGAACAACGGCAATCATCGAAGCGAAAGTTTTTTCTGTATGTTTTCCCCTTCTCCGACAGCCAGAGTTCCAGAAGGCCCGAAGCGCGTGCAGAGAAAAAGAAAAGGGGCGGTGACGAAGAAAAAACACATCTTCTCTTTACAGCAAGATGAGGAAGACAAGAAAGTCGAGAACATCAAACGGGAACCAACTCACCGGAGCACCTGATGGCAACAGGAACTAATTCACCGGAATTCCTCTTTCGAGGCTTCCATCTGTCGCCGTCTCCCCAGCTCCCTGGCAACACATATAAAGATGGAAACTAGCGAGGTTCCTCGGATCTAGAGGAAGCATCGCGTGCGGCCTTGGATCCGAATTTATCCGCAAGATCTGATCCTTTATGCGGCGCATTGAAAAAGCAAGTCCACGACAAGTGAGCCTATTCGAACTGGTCCGGCCTCAACCGTCTAAGATCAGCTCCAGCGCGAGCTCACCTTCCAATTGAGCCAAGCATAAGCGTGATAAAGCTTGAATGTACTAATTCAAGAACTTGTTAATACGCATGTTCATAATGTAAGTATTCGAGAAAATGAAATTTGCTGGCTGTCGAATGTTGTCTAATGAATTAAATTTGTCAAAATCCTAAAAAAACCTACAAATTTTGAAAAACTGTTACCCAACAAAAATCAGTCATTAATGCACCTATTGCAATGGTTTTTAGTGATGTATTTTTCAAAAAAGTTCGTTTAGCAGCAGCATCAGGCAGCTGACATATTTAGATTCCATGTGAATATATTAATAGTTGTTTATAACATTTAAAAAAATGTAAATGTTAATGAAGTAGACTGGCTTTAGCTTTTGAATTGACAGGTTGTGACTTTCAGCATGTCTAGTTTTTATTTTTTATTTTTTTTAGCGTGAGTGATTCATTCCATTGTCTTTAAGAGATGTCACTACTCATTCTATGTCCGCTTTTTTAGGTTTCACATAGTATGTTTTGAAACCTTTTACTGTTAAAAAATAAAGCACACTTAATCGTGATAATTAATACTCGAATCAGAGTTTATAAGAGCGGGACCACCTTACCGCTTAATACACCACCATCCATCGGAGTCCTTTCTCTTTAACTAAACTCATGCTTAGCTCGCCTTAGTTTCGCCTCGAGTTCGACTATTTACATGAGTGAGCTCAGTTAACTTTCCCACTTTACACCACCTAACCGGCTCCCACCACTTTGTTGGTGCAACCTTTTCCCGAGGATTTGCTTCCTTGCTTTCGCTTTTCATTTGCCGCGTTTGATCACATTCTTATTTTTATTGTAACTCCATGATCTGGCAAACGGCTGATCTGAAAATTAAAAAATTTAAGATTGTTTATTACAACTTAAATATGTGAATCTTTAGTTTAAGGTTCAAACTTCAAAAGGTTTGCTTTCAAATGAGCGAATTTTATGACACAATAATTATAAAATTTATAATATACATTTTTAATTTTTTGTTAGATTTTAAATCCCCGAATTTAATGTCACCGAGATATTAGATCCGAGACAGTCAAGTGGCGGCTCGGTGGTCATTGGGAAGGAGGAGCTGCGAGGAGGCAACCGCGGATTCTCTCTGCTTCCTTCCCTCCGGAAGTTTTGAAAAGCACAGAGTCGTTCCCGCAATCCGTGTCCCTCAGAATTCTAGCCCTAAGAAAATGGACGCTGGATCTGGGGAGTACCGTCTGAGTTGCGAGCTCAGAGGCCACGAAGCCGACGTACGTCCTCCTTACCTCCTCTTCATCCCTCCCCTCTCGTTCGTTATTACTCTGTTTCTCCTCACCGCTGGTCATCTGCTCTGCGCCTCTTCATTTCTTAGATCTCGTAGTTCAGTTTTTTTGTCATTCCCTCGGCTGTCTTCGAGTTGCTACAGACGCCGCACAAGTTGCTGCTTTTTCCTTTATAAGATTTGTTCTCATATGCATCCGACATTCTGGTGTTCTTGCTTGTTTTCTCATCGGTTGAGGCGGTTCGTCTGTGATCAGTTGCATCTTGGGTGGCCAAGCTACAATTTGGATTGGTTGTTTCTTTCTTTTTGTGCGTGTTATTTTCAGCATGTTCGATTTTGGAAAATTTGGACGGATGCCGGAATTCGTAGCGCCTGTAGTGTAGAAGTCAGGGGCGCATGGTTCTTTGATCCTTGTAGGAGGTTGTTTGCCTAAAACGTTGATTGCGTGCCCGTCTCTTTTTCCTTCTTACTCATACACACTGCAATTTATTTTGTATTGTATTTATCAGACGCTGATAATATTAGCATTCATGACACGGAGCATTTGCAATATGTACAACTGGTGCCTATGAATTCTGATGGAAACAATGTTTTGGAAATTTCTTCATAGCTTCTATCCATGCTTGAAAACACACACACACACACACACACACACACATAACACACACAGAGAGAGAGAGAGAGAGAGAGAGAGAGAGAGAGAGAGAGAGAGAGAGAGAGAGATGACTAGGGCTAGTCAATTGGTCTGTCAGTCACATATTTTTACACTTATGTTGGAAATAATCACGTCGATGTGTTCTTCATGTCCCAGACCATGAAAATCAACATACAAATCATACTTTTAAACACATAGAATGAGTTCTATAAGCTAAAAAGATTATGTCAATTGATTATTACACTTCTATCAGACATCTGCTGTACACTAAAATTGTCATTTTTATATGGATTTGTGATGTTTTCATTATGTAGATGGTCTACAGTAGACCACATCACATGGCAGGTTTTATAAAAAACGAGTTAAAAATGATGGTGACTGGTCAGTCCAGTCAAAAGTGTCGATCTCCTACTCATTCTTCATACATATACGTATATGTCCAGTCAAAAGTGCCGATCTCCTACTCATTCTTCACATATGTAGATGTGTCTATACCTGTGCACGCACGTGCATGCAATTGTTGCCAATGTGTTCAAGAGTAAAGATATTCACACAAGTGTGTGCGTGTGTACATGTGCACACACGTGCATACTTTCGTTGCCAATGTGTCCAACAGTAAAGTTGTCATCTCATGTTTGTGTGCGTGTGTTTCTGAGTAAAAGAACATCCACATAAAAACTGCAGAAGAAAAATAAAAAGAAAACTATATTTTTTGCCTCATGAATAAAAAAGAAGAGGAAGACAAAGAAAAAGGAAAAACTGAAAACATCCAAGTGGCAAGTAGTGGGAGAAAAAGGCTAGGCTGCTGAGTGACTAGGTGACTTAATTGTCTCAACTCTCAAGCATTGACCTAGGCATTTTAGAATGGCAGGTCACCTGGGGACAGGCACCCAAGGGGTCCAGGCTCTAGGCAAGCATAGGCACATTATGTTTTTGACAGCATCGTTTTGCAGTCCATGCTCTTACAATGGCAGTATGACCTAGGCTAGTCTTCTACAGTTAAAATTTTCATGTACTTCATCATGAAGATTCACTTGGAAGTTCAAGTGTATGGCATGATTGTTTGAGCTTGCTGTCCTAGTATGCTGTGATGCAATACGTAAAACAATTGATTCTAGTGCAAAAAAATTTGGATCACGAAAGTCAGATACTCAGGTGCTTGATTGATTCATAAATTCAACACATAGCTGCACGTTGGGTCATTTTGCTAATTGATTGCTAAATGCAAGTAAAAGCCGAAACTGAAAGAAAGAAGATGATTTTTTTGCCTCAAAGTTGTAAACACCTTTTGTGTCAATAATTGGGCAGGGATGTCCTTCTTATCAAGCTTCCTCTCTTTTCTTGAAAAGGGCTAAGGCGCTACAAATTTCTATCAGATCTCATACCCAAATTCTTCAAATATGTTATGCTGTAGAAGTCCTATAACAAAATGTTCAACCTGGAGAAATTAAACCTTAAAGGAGCATTGGTATACACTAAAAAGGCAACACAGACATTGCATGTACTGTTACATTTTGATGTCCAGGCTCATCCAACATGAGGAAGAAGAGGACAGAGGGAGAGGAGTTCCTTCATCAGTTATCACAGCAGCCTCAGTCTCTTAGGCATGCCCTAATTCCATGAAATATAATAATCCAAGTTGCATGGAATTAAAGAGCACACAAATCACAAAATGACAGGATTTCCTTTGTAGCTTTTACACATGCAGGGTCCTAAAAGGCTAAAACACTTCAAATCACAACACAACGTGGGTCAGGCCTGATTTGATCAGATCCAGATCCTAAAAAGTGCATGCCTTTTCTGATACATCATGCAGTGGTGCATTATGTCATGCAAATCCTAGTCACTGACATTGCTGGTATTTTTATTTTTAGAATGCCATGGAGAAATATCTTAAAGTTGAACACAGACACATACTTCCCCATGTACATATGCATATGCATATATCATTTATTGTATTTATGTGCTTATGCATATGTGGAAGGATGATTTTTGCTCATTATTAGAAGTTATCAACTGCATACTTATACTTGCTGGATTTCTGAATTTTGGATTGTGGCATGGCAAGTGGTTTTGATATTACAAGCAATGTTTCTCAGGTTCGTGGAGTGTGTGTGTGCGGAGATACTGGGATAGCAACAGCGTCGAGGGATAAAACTGTAAAATTTTGGGTTCATGATTCCGACCATGGATATAGATTATCGAAGACATTGGCAGAACATACTAGTTTTGTTGGACCACTTGGTTGGATTGCTCCATGTAATGATTTTCCTGAAGGTGGTATTGTCTCTGGTGGTATGGACACAATGATCTTGCTTTGGGACTTGAAGTCTGCAAAAACAGTGCACAGAATGAGAGGTCATCAGCTCCAGGTTACAGGTCTTGCAATAGATGGTTGTGACATTGTTTCTTCATCCATTGACTGGTACATCATCAATTCTTTTATATCAAGCTTATAGCAATTGTGAAACCCATGTTTTTCTGTTATGATATCTCTAATATGTTTGAACTCATCCTAATTCACTGGAATTTGCTAATGCGCTATTCTCAATTGCCACCCATCAATTATTAAAAAAAAAAAACGGAAGCTGTATATAATGGTTTTTTATATTTGCTTGTGGCCCCTCCAGTTGCTTCCTGATGTGCTATTTTCATTTTCTGAATTTGAATTGAGGATCTCTAAAGAACTGGTTAAGTCAGTTTTCCTAATCTGCCAAATTTGTATTATTATTTCTTTCTGTGCTAATCTTCTGCTTGAATTTCGACCATGTCTGAAGCTTGAGCTGTGCATGTATGTTTTATCAGGAGTAAAGCAGCCCAGGCTTAGGCTTGTTTGAGCCCCTATATGTAAATGTCACTATTAGTTGAATCAATTATGCTTGGCGTTTTATTCCTCTCAACAATATATAAAATGTGTTTGCAGTTATTTACCTAAAAGGTCCTCTCATCATGTTCATTGTCACCTTGAACTGAAAGTATAGTTGTTCCTGCTAGGGTACTATTTTACATTGTAACACCCCTCTAGTTTTACAGTAATATTTTTTAAGTAAAGAAGCAGTCATGATCAATGATTTTAGTTTTAATGTTTGACTGGGAAAATTCATTTTCTTGACATGGTTTATTTTTCTTATAGAGCTTTATTCTCATTTAGTTGTTCTTTTGTTAGCAGGGTATTTTTCACATGGTTTATTTTCCTTGTAGAGCTTTATTCTCTTTTAGATGTTCTTTGTTTAGCAGGGTACTTTTCACATGGTTTATTTTCTTATAAAGCTTTATTCTCTTTGAGATGTTCTTTTGTTTAATAGGGTACTTAAAATAGTTGACTTTAATCAATGAATGGGAGGATCCGCTAAGGACAAAGCCTTGTTGCTAGTTCGTGAACATTGAAAATCATGATATTTTGATGTAAAAACTGTATTAGAGGTAAGATGTCGGCAATCATGATGAAAAATGTGATTGGTTGGCATTTTGCTACTCTAACTTAGTTCTCTGTGGTTTTACCATTATTACATATTTCATACACTATGGATGTCTTTTTTTAGGCCATACATAAATGTTTAGGCACAGGGTTAAAGAATGTCAATGTATTGTTAAGTTTTTTTAAGTAAAGCTAGAAAATTTTCATCTTCCTTCCTTCTTGTCTTGATTTTTTATTCCCCTGCCATTGTGGTTTACATTTCCGAACCTGTTTGTTGCAGTACCATTAAAAGGTGGAGGAAAGGACAGGTTGTTGCTTCTTGGGAGGCTCATAAAGCTCCTGTTCAAGCTGTTATAAGACTTCCATCTGGGGAGCTTGTTACAGGTTTTCTTTCTTGAAGCTTTCATTTTTGGTGCAAATAGCTTGCTTACGTTTCTTTTGGAATATAGCTTTTCTAGTGTAGTTCTGTATTATGTGTGACTAGTTCATTATTAGCAGTGTCGCTATCATGGAATGGAAGAAAGTAGCTGGACCAGTTAAGGGTACTGTCTTTAATGTGGGAGCTTGGGTTTTGAATTCCATTGAGAGCATCCTCCAGCTTACCATGGTCTGTTTGTGCATTGCATCAATCTCGTCATCATGATTGTGTGTGGGTTTGACAAAAGCAAAATCTCTTGACTGATGAGGATTTGTATAATAGGATAGTGTAAGAGATGTTTTTCTCTTTTATCAGGTTCCGTGTACTATACGTATTAGGGTTTCAAAGTTTCCATGTATTTTATCTTTTTTTTTTTGGGTTGATTGTCTATCAGCAAATGGTATTAGGAAAAGGGCCTCTTCAGTTAAGGGGGATACTAATGAAGAAGGGGCATCGGCTGGGGTAAAAATAGGCCTTTGATTTGACCAAGGTGTACCTGTACTATTGGATGGAAAACAAAATAGGATTTTTATGTCTTTTAGGACTTGTGTTTTGCCTTGACGACCTCTATTACATCTGAATCAGGTGCATGTTAGATTTGAATTTATGTATGATAGCTGGATTGGAGTCTTAAAGATGCTGACAATCAGCCAATTGGACCAGGTTGTGCTGCCTTGCCAAAGCCTGATACTAGACTTCTCCTGATGGAAGTGGAATAGGATCTAGCCTCTGATCCAGATTTCCGACTCTAAGAATTGAATCTGGGCTAAACCTTCTACTTTCGAATTAAATTAGACACTGATCATGCATTAGTGAGATTCATGCCATCTCCTAGTGATAAAATTCCCGAAGTTCATGATGCACTGTAGGTCATATATACTTTTATCCTTTGCCGTTTTCATAATTGTGGAACTTAGACTGGTTCAGGGATTTTATCCTATGCTTTGAGAACTCAAAATGGCAACCAGTGACCTCTATTTTAAGGGTTGTCTATCTTTAGCTGGTCTGTATATTGATGTTGCTTATAGCCTTATATTAAGTGCACATTAATGAGAAAGTAAATAAAACAAGGGCAAAGGAATTTTGTATTGCTACTTTTTGCAGTTCTACTGTTCTAGTTTCTTTGATATTTGGCATTTAAGTTTCAGATGACTGGAAAAGAACCATATTAAACTGCTATGATTTTTTCATTTCCTTTAAGGTTCAAGTGATGCAAGTTTGAAGCTTTGGAGAGATAAAACATGTACAGGCACATTCACTGGGCACACAGGTTAGTGGTTTTATACTTGAATTGCTTATTCATGGAAGTTACCATGTTTTACATCTCTTTATGACAAGTGAAAAGTGCTTTCAGGTACTATATCTAGTTAAGCCTGTTTGCATTTCCTTTCTTGTATTCCTTATGGGCTAACGAAGGTATCTCCCTGATCTTCAAATCAAGATCCTAGGTTATGGTAGTGCAAACCTGTCATTCATCTTATTTAAGTATTTTACCTTCGAGTTGTCTAGACTTGAAGCGGATGGTTGCTGTTGAATCCATGAAGATTGGAGAGTGGAATGTGCTCCAAATTTTTTTTATTTTCTTTAATGCTGCACTTTCTAGCTATTTGAGTTTAGTTAAATGATTTTTCTTATTTCAGAGAACATCATAACAGAAGACTTTTAGAATTTACCTGACTGATATCATGTCCTAATCTTTGCTAAATAGTTTGCAGGTTCTGTCATATTCTTTCTCCTGTTCACCCTTTGATTGCCATCAAGTAGATGGTTGGCTTACATTGTGAGTGGCAGAATTCCTTTCAACACTAAAGCTAGTTAGATACTACTAGGTAGCAAAAGCTTTTGAGATCCCTAAATCTACAAGATGATATCAGGGAAACACCCTTCTAATACAGAATTTGTAAAACAACTTAGTGGCATAGTTCTATAAGCTGCTCCCTCTCATCCTCTTGAAGGATGGACTATAAGAACAGAATTAAGCAGAATCGTATGGAGTTGCTTGTTTTTCTAGTATTGTGACTGCGTGGATTTCTAGCATGTTTTGTTACTATGTTATTGCATTTCGAGAAGTTACTGCCGCTCAACATGATTGAGAAAGAATCTGGCTAAATATGTTATTACTCAAATGGGTGTCTGTTATTACTTTGATATCTGGTTGATTAATATGTAAACAAGGCAGCTTTAATTATCATTTTGTGACCATGTGTTCGCTTGAAGATAGAAAATAGTGGACATGTTTTCTGCATTGTCACAAGTATCGTTCTTGGGTTTTACTGGCGAGACTTTCTTGGGTATTTTTCGACAAAATTGTTTTTTCTTGGGAAAACCTCGGAAAAACTTTAAAAATGAAAAAAATTCAAAAAAATTGGTAAAATAAAATAATAAGAAAGTAGTAAGAAAACATAATTAAAACTAGATTGAAGTGAGAAAAGAATGTTTTAACAATGACAAAAATGATGAACAATAATTTATTTTAAGTTGAAATTTTAATACATGATGTTGTTGACGTTAAAGAAGAGAAAATGAAAAATCGGTAAAATAACACAAAAAAAAAACACAATAAATGTAATTTATTTTTTTTCTTTCAAAATATCATATTTTTCCATTTTTCTAGTTTTTCTTGTTAATATCGCGGTGTATTAACAAATATCACATTATCTGTGACACTGGCTTTCTATTAATGCCTGTATTCTTACATGAGAATTTACTCTCTACCTCTTCCCCAGCTTTTGATGTGATGTTAGGTTTATGCAGATACTGTTCGAAGTTTAGCTGCAATTTCTGATGTTGGGATTCTTTCTGCATCACATGATGGGTGAGACACCTTAGCCATCCGCTTATAATTACTTAAACAACTGATATGTTTATTTGTCAGTTTGTTCTCTATTGACTATGGATAGCTGGGCAGTGCTGGAAAAAATTGTTAATCCAAATACCTTTTCTCAGTTTTCTAAATTATTTCAGAAGTAGAAAGAAAATTCAAACTCCCAAATTGTGATTCTTAAGTTGACCTTGTGACTTTGCACTAAATTTTAGTAGGTTTTCTTTGAATTGATTTGACGACTGAAGTGTATGTGTTGATCCTAGTCAGCCTAGTCACCTATTGTGTTATATTCTTCATTCTCAAAAGAATCCATTTTGTCGCTTCCCTCCTTATTTTGGCATGTCTAAACTTTAGGCTGGGTCCATCTAGTAACCAGAACTATCTGTCAGTATTTCAAATGATGTGCTTGGTATATAGCCTCTAGTTTCTGGTCATTGAACCGTGAACTGATTTGGGAGTTCTTTAACTTTGCAACCAACTTGTTTTTTGCTGTTGAATCTAGCTGTTAGAATATTATTACACATTTTAGTGATGATGTTTTATATTTTGTAATGGTAGGTCAATCAAGTTATGGTCATTTGCAGGAGAAATTTTGTTGGAAATGGTTGGACATACATCTCTTGTGTATTCTGTGGATTCTCATGTTTCTGGACTCATTGCAAGTGGCAGTGAAGATTGTTCTGCCAAAATTTGGAAAGGTCATAAACTCTCTTTGTATATATAATAATCCTGTATATTTGAGTGTTTCCTGCACTCCAATTGATTGGGGAGGTCCTAGTTTCTCTTTGTGTATATGACAATCCTGCATACTTAAGTGTTTCCTGCATTACTATTGAAACAGCTACAGTGATTTTATTATTTAAGCTTTAAAGTAAACTAACTTCACAAATGCTATCTCCTTTGAAGACCTAGGGATTCACTCAATTCATGGTCAACCAACAAACCAAAGCTTATTGAACTTTATCCTTCAAATTCTGAGGAAATTATATCTGGTCCATGAAAAACTATGACCTTTTAGTTGAGTCACATCTTTCTGGACCTGGGGATGAGGTACCTATGACTAGTTTCTCAAAGACATGCTTGTCAGGAGTCCTGGCTAGTGTGCATAAGTTTGAATATAGAGGATAGTCTCTATATATAATTCTTATCATCCTCATTACCACCGATATTCTTTCTAACTGCTACCAGTACGAGTATTTCTTTTGTTGGTTACACTGCTAGTTTGCTTCTATTGCATAAGTGGTATACTGGTATTTTGATAACTATGTAAAATTGGTAAAGCATATATATCTTTTTCCTTTATAATCTGTTGATTTATGTGAACTATGATGGCTAATGACAGAGATTTTCTTATCACTATTTGTGCAAGGTTGTGCAATTAATAATGTATTATTATTTTATCTTAGAGTTAGAATTTGTTTTTTTCCTGTGAAATTTGAATTCCTCTTCATCATAATTGTAAGTTGTAATCCATGTCGAATTTTTTTGAGTTTCAACATATTTGAGTAAGTTGTTTTGTGATGTTGACTATACAGATGGGACTTGCATACAAACAATAGAGCATCCTGGCTGTGTCTGGGATGTTAAATTCCTGAGTAATGGTGATATTATAACAGCCTGCTCTGATGGTGTTGCAAGGATATGGACCACAAATGGGGATAGGATGTCTGGGGCATTGGACATTCAAGCATATGCAGCTCAACTTTCAGAATATAAGTGCAACAGGTGTGGTTTTAGCTTTTTCTACCCTATATTGTTACGAACATGCCTAGGCTTAAGTCTCTGCTCACCTAGGCCCTAGGCTTGGTTGGTAGCTTTGGCTGGCTGTTACTACTTACTAGGTGACTTGCCATTTGACAACTTCTATGCCATCGCCTGGGCACTGAGGATTATCCAGGCACTTGAGAGCTTGGTAATTTTTCTTCAGCAACCTTGACCATTTTCCCCGTTCTCTTCTTCTTCTATTGTTTGAGGCACATCTTTTTCTTTCTTCTTTTTTTTCTTTTTCGATCTAATTTTTCCTCTGTTTTATGAGTATTTTTCTTCTTTCTTTTTTATGTTGCATATGATTTTGCACTAGAAATGTGTTTTATCTCTCTCTCTCTCCTCTCTCTCTCTCTCTCTCTATATATATATATATATATATATATATATATATATATATATATATATATATATATATATATATATAACTTTGTGCTTCTTTTTTGGTTTATTACAATGATATAGAAGAGAATTTTACGACAAACAATTTCTTAGTTGTCAAATCTCAACTAGGTGGTCGACTTCTCCAACTAGTCGTTCGAGTCGATTATTTATCTGTACTTGTAGCCAGTGACCAATTAGTCAGACTAGTCAATTAGTCATCTTTGTTGTTGGTCAGCCGACTATTTCCTGGCCTACAGGTGTATTTGTGGATTCCTTGTAGAGATATACATGTTTTTCTATTTAGTTCCATATAAATATGTGCATATATTTGGTTATAGTCATTGTCACAAAAAGCGTGTATGGGCATTATACGGTGAGGAATTTGTCGGGTATAATATGGCAAAGTTGTATATCTCGGGAATAAAAAGGGAAAATCTGGGTAAATTTTTTTAAAAAATTGAACATTTAATAAATCCTAAAAATGATAAAAAAATCGTAAAAAATACGCAAAAAACGCGTATAATACGCGTTTTTTTTATGTTTTTTATTTTCTGCCTTTTTTTTTTTAAAGAGATGCGTTTTTTTTCACGTTTACTATGGCTGACTCTATTTTGGCATATTATACGCATCACACGTTTTTTGTGACAGTGGTTATAGTTAATTGATGTAGGGTGACTGGTCTAGAGAAGTCTTTTACGGTCTTGAACAACTTGTGTCCGAATTCCAATTTTGATGACTTAGACAATGTTATCTTGGCTGCCATGATTGAGGATTTTCCCTCTTCGTAAAAATATATTAGATGAGTAGTTTAGGATTTAGTTTAGCCTTCTACTTTTTAGAAATTAGAATTAGAAATTGGGCTGTTGGTATTTAGTAAATTGGATTATTTTGCATCCTCTATAACATTGCATACCACTGATCATAAATTGTAAGCTTGTTCTCTTTATGCAATACAAAATTTAAACTTTAATTATTCAGCTTTGTGAAACTTACTCTTTCAAATTTCTAATGATGTCTAGGGTTAATAAATTGCTTTCTGGACTGCTTAGTGCACCTGGTCCCACCTAGTCTCACATAGGCTGTTGGCTTAATTCACTGTCTAGGCTGTCTCTAGCTATCTTAAGTTCTTAACAACACAGTTTACACCAGTGTATAGTTTTTTGTTGATGAGGTTGAAGTATATTTCGGATTTTGCTTAAATGAGTATTCCCATGTTAAGATAAGTTGACCTCAATTAGGAATTTAGGACCTTTTATCAGTCATCTCGTAATTCATGTTCTATGATGACTGACTGTCTAGTTCTGAAAATGTAAAGGTACCATGAATCTGCCATTTAGAATTTTGTCCTCTATTTACTGTGGCAGTTGTGATCTCGTGTGAAGATGGTGAAAAATGCACCTCTATCTTTTTTTTTGCTTTGGTGAACCTTTGTCCTTAAGGTCCAAAATATGGTTTATTCAGTATTCATTTAAAATTACTTTCAGCAATGTAGAAACTCAAACCACGAAGAGGGAGAAGAGAAGAGAAACACACGATGTACGTGGAAAAACCTCAACGAGGAAAAAACCACGGGAAGCTCTACCTAGGTGCACAACCGCAACCCTAGGAGAGAGAAAATATATTTCACTTAAACACCAATTACAACATAAGTGAGATTATAAGGAGGGAGAGGAGAGCAGCCGCCT